>JANHAO010002194.1:0-29689 GCA_026873985.1 Saraca asoca
TGTGAATATGTTTTTAGGATTTGATTACGATGTGATATTCTCTTTGTGTATATCATATTTATGGATTTAAATCAAATTCTTACAAGAATTACATATAATAAATGATTAAGATTTAAATATAATTTTAGTCTTACTAAAACATAAATAAAATGATTTTATTTCCTGATTCAAAATACTTAACTTTGATTCCCTTAACATGTCAATTGCTCAATTTTAATCTTTTGTTAAACTCTCGCCTTATTACTAATAAAAAATTGACATGAAATAATATTAAGGGTTCTTATGTAATATGGTAAACTCTTATAATCATATTCATGTTTGTACTTTAGATATATTGATATTATTTTTTCATTGTTGTGTTAATGGATTTAGTATATATACTAAACTACTTTTAAATAACTCTTAATACAGTCAATACATAAATTTTACACACATTTAGTAATAAAAATAATTACATTTAGGTTTAATAAAATTTTTAAAATAAAAATACAAAGAAAACTTATTTAATAATAAAAATTTAAAATGACATTGTATAATATATTTATAATTACAAAACTTAAAAAATATCATAAATATAAAGTAAATAATAGCAAACATACGATAATTTTGATAATATATATTAAATTTTTTCCAAGTTAGTATTCCAATAAAAATATTAGCAAACTTTTATATCAGCAGAATGTTTTATTTATAATTTATTTCTATATATTTTGAATATTTGAGATTAAAATAATTTATATAAATAATTATAATAAAATATAATTTATCATATACTAATATATATATATATATATATATACAAAATTAAGGAAAAATACACTTTATATCTTAAAATTTATATTTAGGATAAATTACTTTTAAAGTTTACCTTTGAGATAAATCATTTCATTTTTATTAAACTTAAATTTTGTTTTCAGTGATTTCAAGGATTGAATAGTGATGGAACTCTTAAAAGGTTAAAAAGGGCATGGTTTTTGATATTTGTAAAATTATATATTAATATTATGTAATTATGTGAAAAAAATATCTCTAAATATTTTTGTTTTTAAAATTTTAAATGAAAATCTATAAATATTATTATAATTATTGTGTCATCTCAACTTATTTCAAAAAATTAAAAAGATATATAGATATCACTATGTAAGTCTTAAAAAAAAAATACTATCACAAATCTTTGAAATAAAACAATATATACTCTATCCCTCGATCTTTCCTACAAAAAAAAAACAGTTACTTTTGTTTGTATATGATACTAGTGTGTTACCGATGACATTTACGTGAGATGAAAAATGGAGAAAATGACAGGGAAAGTCCACTATATATACACAGCCTGTCTTCGAAACTAGATGACACCAAATAAACGTTCACATCCCTTTCCATCCACAATTTTTTCCTTTTTGTATAAATAAACGTTCAAATTCACGAGTCCCAATGTGGCGAGCAGATTCTCCATGTTTCGGTCCACAGCTATTAATACAGCCATCTTCTCTCTCTCTCTCTCTCCTTCAAGTGTGAACAAAAGAGGATTCTCCATCACCGAAAAGGACTTTACTTTATCACCATTTCCGTTTCTGCTGGGTTCACTTTGTACTTCTACTTCGGCATCCAGAACCCACACTCAGTTTCTGGTTAAGAGTTTTCTCCATTCTTCTTTGGACTGTAAACATTGAAGTGAAAATCTTGCTCTTGAAGTTGAAATTGGAACATGCCGATTGATGGAGTGAAGAGTAGTTGTTGTTTTTAGCTTCTTGTTCATGCTTGCTGGGGATTTAGATTTATTGGGTTTTTTGGGTTCGTTGAAGCAAACCCAAATGGGTAGCATTTATTGGGCGCAATTCTTGGTGGTTTTGCTTTGTTTGGGCATGTTTCTGCCTTCCTTGTGTCAGGATGATTCAGATGAATCCGCCGTGTACATTGTTACTCTCAGACAAGCTCCAACTTCTCATTACTATGGTGAGTTGAGAAAAGTTGGTAAAAGCTTCAAACATGGTGCTCCTGGGAGAACTAGATTTAACAAACCAAGGTAAAAAATCTCTCTTTCATTTGGTTTTAAGCTCTCGAAGTGGAGAGTTTTGTTTGATGAGTTATTTTTTTTAATTTTTAATTTGGCTCTTAGTTTTATAGTTCTTAATTTTCTTGCTTTAACTTTGAACTCGGAGATTCTTTCTGTAGAAAATGGAATTATTCCGGCAGCATTTTTCATTCTTTTTAAGTCATAAATGTTTAAGTTTTCAATTCTTCTTCATTTTCTTTTCCTGTTTCTGTCATGGTGTTGCAGTTTTCCTCGTTTTTCATGAGTTTTTCTTAGGTTTGAACCCAGCAGAGGATATGGATCCCCTGAGATTGATGTGAACTTAGGAAAGAGATAGGTACATAAATAAACACACACACACACACACACACACATATATATATATATGTATATATTTATTTATTTATTTATTGAAACAGTGGGTCCAATAAAAAACCTATAGGTTCCAGAACGAGATTGTGTCTACATCTCATTTTTTTTAAGGAAATTGAGGAAGCTATGTATACATGTGTATCATGCTTAGATATCTATAATATTTGTAATTAAAATGATTGTTTATTACCTGATGTTCAGGAATAATTTTCTTAAAACGGATCATTATATTTGTTATTGATGTTCGTAGGTTACTTTATTCTGCATTCCCCCTCATCATTTTCTCAATTTCTAGTAGTTTTGAGCTTAATTATGAAATCAAGAACTGTAATTTGACCCATATACTTTTACCTATCTGTTTCCTTTAGATCTCGGAATATTACAAGGACAGATCGGAGATATGGTTCTTATATTGCACGAGTTCATGATTCATTGTTGAAGAAAGTCTTAAAGGGGGAGAAATATCTGAAGCTCTATAGCTACCATTACTTAATTAATGGATTTGCTGTGCTGGTTACCGACCAGCAGGTATGATATCAGTCAATTTCCAACATCATTATTGCGTCCTTAGCTTTTTTCTTATTTTGCAAAGTTACTGTGCTGATTGCATGTTCATTCATACTTTATCACTAATATTTCATTTTTTTGTTTTTATGATATTTAAAATTGCTGAATCATGAAGGCAGATAAGCTATCAAGAAGAAGAGAAGTGGTTAATGTGGTTTTGGATTTTTCTGTAAGAACAGCAACTACCTATACTCCACAGTTCTTGGGTCTGCCACAGGGTGCCTGGTCATTAGATGGTGGGTTTGAAACTGCTGGTGAAGGAATTGTAATTGGGTTCATTGACACTGGCATTGATCCAACACACCCTAGTTTTAGTGATGATAAATCTGGGCATCCATATCCTGTTCCCTCTCATTTTTCTGGTGTCTGTGAGGTTACTCGGGATTTCCCATCTGGTTCCTGCAATAGGAAGCTTGTTGGGGCCCGCCATTTTGCAGCATCTGCTATAACCAGAGGAATATTTAATGCAAGCCAAGACTATGCTTCCCCCTTTGATGGGGATGGCCATGGCACGTGAGTTTTTTGTTCTCAAATGTGTTTGATGTTACACTTTAGTTGACTATGATTAGCTATTTGATCCATTCTCCCTAGTTTTTCTATCTATTAGTTAAATACATAATAGGAAAAAGCCTGGTTTGCTACAATTTACTGTGTTAATCATGCCAGTCCATAATGGCATAGACTTTTTTTTTTTTTTTCCTTATTACTTGTAATCACTGTTGGTTTATCTGTTTTAGTGTACATCATTGTGTTTAGTCCATGTTGGCACAGCATAGTTTAGGTAAATCTTTAATCTATCAGACTTTTTTCTATTATTATTTACTTGTAATTACTATTCGTTTATCACTTTATCTGTTTTCTGTACTTCATTGTGTTCTGAAGGCTCGGCCTTTCTGCTTGAGTTCATGTTAATGAATTATTTTTAGCTTCTATATATCATACTCTTGAACACAGTGATGATTCCCCATCTTTCATTTGAGTTCTAATGTTTTGGGTTTAAAAATTCCGTTGTTGAGAATTTTCTGCCATTGGAATTTCAAGTTGATTTAAATACAAGTGCTTGAAAAGAAATTGTATTTCATGTCTGATTGCCAATCAAGTATATTTTGATTACATCAAAATTTTTAAATCTACTAGATGTGTGGAAAAACTGATACATTAATTTTTACTTTTTTTCACTTACTGCTCATTCTGATGTATCTATAATAGGCACACAGCTTCTGTTGCAGCAGGAAACCATGGGATCCCAGTGGTGGTTGCTGGGAATTACTTTGGAAATGCTAGTGGGATGGCTCCTCATTCACAGTAACTAATCTTAAACTTTATCTCAGTTACAACCTTTGGTGATCTTATGGTTGTTATATACTCGTCATGACAGCAATCTGTTTTATACATAGATGTACACATTATAAAAGTTCTGTATCATTCTACATCTTGCCATGTGTACATTTTTTTGAACCCTCCATGATAAAATATTTGTTCCGTGACAAAGTAATATTGCTGCATGTGTCCGGGACAAAGCATACAAAAGTAGCTCATTTCATATTTCTTTATGCATTGTAGAACTTAGATGAGCATGCCGTGAGATTCTTGCTTCTGTTCTAGAGATGGAATTATTATTGGCTCTGTATAGGATTAAATGATTTTTCGCCATCTATTATGTTGTGGGCCAAAATTTCTGCTCTAACCCAAAATGTGGTACTAGTGGAAAATGATTCTAATTTTCTCAAACAATCCTTGTTGGCTTTTGTCTGTAGTTGTTCTTGTTGGATGGACTTCAGAAATTAGTGTAGGATCAGTCTCAAAGTTATAAGTGATCAATTTTATATATGGTCTGGACTGAGAGGAGTGACTAATTGAGAGTTTCCTTGTTGTGCTGTTAGTGGGCTATGTTTATGGTCTCTTTCACAAACATAGTTGTTATCTATGACTTGACTGGAACATTTTCGTTCTATACAAAGTTGATGTCTTGAGGAATATCATTCACCCTTAACAAGTAGTAGGGGAAAGCATAACATCATAAAAGATAATTTCTTACAAGGTTATCATCTTTGTCATGTATCCGAAAAGGGGTGCTTTCTTTGCTGTTGAACTTTTATGGTCTAGAGTAAGTTATGTCCGTTCCTTTTGTTTCTAAGAGCTCCTAATTAGCCCAAATCATGCCCCGAGGGAGAAAAGGAGTGGGTCTGTGGAGGAGTTGAGGAAGAGAAAGAGAGACTAGTCTAATTACCCATAGTTGATGGTTCTATAAGTATGCAATGCTCGAGTCAACAAGTGTGACATGAAGAGTCAGGTCTGTGCGCATGTGAACTTGTGGAAAAGAGTGGGCAGCCTCATCTAAAGAGAAGAGTAGAAAATTTATGGGCCCAGTCATATTGGATAGAGGGGCATATCCAAATAAAAAATAGCCCATTAGGTTTTTCTGAATCAAAGATGATGAGTCCATGTATCACTTCTTTTCAAGGGTTATTGGACCCTCTAAGGTTTCAGTATAAAATTGCAAAACGACATATAATAACTGTGAATGTGCAGGCATATGATGTTAATTAACACTCTAAGCCTGGTTGTTTTCTTGACTCATCAATCTGTGTCCTCCTTTGAACCCCCAAAGCTAATTGCACAAGTACAAGTATGATGCAGTGATTCCATATTATGTGGCATTTGCATACACCTGTCATGTTAACAAGTCATGTTGTGACACCCTCTTAGCAGGGTGAATGATTACCTCTATTTTCTTTTATGCTTGTTTCTCCTACCAGTCGTGTTTTTATCCTTTGATTCTTCTCTACAACAAGAGTTTCTTAAGCACATGAAGAATTTGCTTTTGTACTCCACCTTACTATATCCTTTCTCTAAGCTGTATATAATCCTTTTCCTTATTTTGAAGCCTTGGTCTAGATAAACTATCTTGTTCTGTGTACACTATTTGTCTCATCACAGTAGGATTTATCCTTAATAACTTAAATTCTGACAGAAAAAAACTGGTTTAATCTTTTTAATGAGATATTTAGCATTAACAAGTTGAAAGATCAGCATAAAATGGTAGAAAAGGGTATTAATTTGGATATTTAATTAATCCATGCATGCATGAGAGTTCTGTTCTATATTTATATCATTGATGCCTTTGTTGCATTTAAATCTCTTCCAGCATTGCTGTTTACAAGGCATTATACCAAAGATTTGGAGGATTTGCCGCAGATGTTGTTGCAGCTGTTGACCAGGTACATTTTGGTTAGTTAATACAAATGATACACTGTTTTACAAATCGTTGTATTTGAGATGGTTTAATCTCTGCATAATTTTTTTTTTCCGTTCTCAATTGTTTCTCTAATTGAGGTGTTCCTTCCCCTGGTCTCCTGGCCTGTGTAAATAGTGTAAAGCACAAGGAATCAACCTAAATAACTATAATTGTTTTTAAAGTTCCAAGGGCATGTCTGTTTTATTCATATTCTATTTGGCCCTGACTTCAGCAATGAAAAACATTTTAGAGATTGTTTGTGGTTTCTTTGATTTAATCCTAAGGCCAATCCTGATGACATTTGCATCAAATTTTACTTTTTCATGGAATAATATTTAATTTCATTTAGGGGTCTGCCTGATCTTGAATTGGAAAAGTTACTTTAACTTACTGAGTGTTTTCTCAGATCTTGCCTACAGAAGCTTAAGTTGTTTATGTCAATTGCATCCACAATGTTTAGATTTATGGCAAATCTTATGGTATCTTGATTGACTTTTTACAGGCAGCTCGGGATGGGGTTGACATAATAAGCTTGTCAATAACTCCAAATAGGCGTCCTTCTGGTATTGCAACCTTCTTCAATCCAATAGACATGGCATTGTTGTCTGCTGTAAAATCTGGAATTTTCATTGTGCAAGCTGCTGGCAATACTGGACCATCGCCTATGAGCATGTCATCCTTCAGCCCATGGATTTTTACTGTGGGTGCCACCTCTCATGACCGGCTGTATAGCAACTTCATAGTTCTTGGTAATAATGTGACAATTCCTGGAGTTGGACTTGCACGTAAGTTTCTGTTGCTCTGATCCTGGTTGGTTATACATGAAATATTTTCTAGAGTATTTAGTTTCTCAAGTATATTTCCTTTCTGATTTCTGAGTTGGCAGAGACATCATGTTATGTACTTTCAATGATTGTTTGTCTTCTTTGAATTGTCCTCTTTAGAGTCAATGAAGATGCATGCATTCATTAACTATCTAGTGAAAAATGTTCTCCTTTAGGATTAATGTTGAAATCATAAGTAGAGAAGGGATGTAAAATGTTTAGACGGGAGCACAACTAAAGCCTAAACAGGAGTTCTCTTCACGATCATGAAATATAGAAAAGAACCTATGAAGTTGCTATGCAACCCAGACATGAGTCTACTGAGATGGTCATGAAATCTACTGGGATTGTCTTGGCTATTGGTATTATACTTTCATGAGTCTAGAAAAGAACTACAGACGATACTATTGGATGCACAAAAAAATAATTGAATTTTACAGGTGTGAAAACAGAGTTAGAATTCTGAATGCTATAATCCTTTTTCTAATGGGTTTAATGGAGGCATGGATGTTCATTAATGACTAGATTCAGTTGAAAATATCAAGTTAATTGTGAGCCAAAAATACACCTCCAACTTGAAAGATGGATTGAGTTTTGTCCAGTAATTGAGTGGAAAATGCCCCACAAAAGAAAAAAAAAAATTCCAACATTAGGTCATTAATATTGGGTAGTGTGTCTAACTGGTTTTAGTTTTTCTAGATTTTTTCTTATAAAATTTTCTAATTTCTAATATATCTATTCATCAAATTCCCCCAAGGGTTATAAGACAATTCAGTTCTTATTGTTTGCAATTATAACTGATTATAGACCACAATGTATCTATGGCAACTTATTTATTGCCTTGGTTTTTCTCAGCTGGAACGGATGAAAACAGAATGTATAAACTTATCTACGCACGGCATGCTTTGAATGATGACATAACAGCTGATGATGATATTTATGTCGACGAATGCCAAGATTCCAGTAAATTCAATCGAGATTTAGTCCAGGGGAATCTCTTGATCTGTAGCTATTCAATCCGATTTGTGATTGGGAATTCCCATGTCAATCAAACATTAGAAACAGCCAAGAACCTTAGTGCAGTTGGTGTTGTCTTCTACATGGCTCCTTTTGTAATTGGTTTTCAACTCAACCCAGTTCCTTTGGGTATGCCTGCCATAATAATTGCATCACCAAATGATTCCAAGGTGCATTATATTTCTTGTTTAATTTCCTCTGATAATGCATGAACATGCACCAATTTTTTTTTTTTTTCCTTCTACCATACTTTATTATCATCTTCTAATGTTTGCATACTTTAATGTCAGAACATCAGTAGGTTATGTAATAACTGGGGCAAGAATTCTGTATATTACTAGCAATCAATTTATCTATCTCTCTCTCTTATGTCCATGAGTTATGAGCCTTGACTCAATCTTTTCAATTAATCTTCAATTTGACAGAGTTTGATGCAATACTACAACTGTTCGTTGGAAATAGATGGGGTTTCTAAGAAAATTGTTAAATTTGGGGCTGTTGCAAGCATCTGCGGTGGACTAAAAGCAAACTACAGTAATGCTGCTCCAAAGATTATGTATTACTCTGCTAGAGGACCAGATCCAGAGGACAGTCTTCCTCATGAATCCGACATTTTAAAACCCAACTTGGTAGCTCCTGGAAATTTCATATGGGGTGCCTGGAGTTCTCTTGGTGCTGATTCAGTTGAATTTTTAGGTATGTAAATACATAGATGTCTTGACCGAAAAGGAGTAAATTTCATGCGACTCCTTGAGGTTTGACAAAATTATATGGATCCTTCTTGTTTGATTGCACAAGTTCCCCTTGTTTTAAATTCTATGGGAACATGAACTCTTCTTGTTCCTAAAACAACAAAGATCTCCAATGTAAATTTTAATGTAGCATATGATGTTAAAATTCCAAAGAAGGAACATTCTGTAATTTTTTCACACCATAGTATTTACTTAATGAAGAGAATAAATAAACAACCTAGGATTTCTTCTGGCCTAGTAAAGATTTTGCTCTAATGGAGTTTATTATATGTATAATTTGAAATGGGAATATCTGATCTCTGTTGATCCAACAGGTGAGAATTTTGCAATGATGTCTGGCACGAGCATGGCTGCACCTCATGTTGCTGGTCTTGCCGCATTAGTTAAGCAGAAGTTCCCCAATCTCAGTCCTGCAGCCATTGGATCTACACTATCCACTACAGCTTCTTTGAATGACAACAAAGGTGGGCCAATAATGGCACAGCGTTCATATGCCGCCCCATATTATAACCAATCTCAGGCAACACCCTTTGACATGGGCAGTGGTTTTGTGAATGCTACTGCAGCATTGAATCCGGGTTTAATTTTTGATTCAAGTAAGATCCTTAGTCCTTTTAATGTTGTCATGCCAATAAATTCTCTCTTTCTAAATTTATATATAAAATACAAAATGGTATGAAAATTTAGGTGTGCATTTCAAGTATGTTAATTTAATAGCTATGGTAGTCTTTGCCGCATAACATACACAAAAATGAGAAGGCAGACTACACACATTTGTTTTAATCTGGCTTTTTGGCATGTATGTGCATGGCAATGGTAAGCCTTTGAAGAGAATTATTAAAGTTGTTAATAATCCCTTGTTTGCTGCACAAGACATGAATATGCACTCGGTTCTCCATGCAAAATTTAGCTAAAATTAAATTAATTCTCTTTTTATGTGCTTAATCTATAGAAAAATTTATTGATGATTGAGCAGTAACAACATGAGAAGGCAGTGAGCTTTTAGACGTGCGTGGCAATAGTAAGCCTTTGAAGAGCTTGGTTAAAACTACATGGATATGAGCTTGGTTTTCCAAGCTAAATTTAGTTAAAACTAAATTAGTTTTCTCCCAATATGTTTCATGCAAAATTTTATTGCTGATTGAGTAGTAACACCTGTTTGGATGAAAACATAAGGCATTATTTTTCCTAACTGTCATTGGCATAAAGACACTATTGTCATTCAATCACTCATCAGACAACATACATTTAATATCTCACCTCTTTTGTATCTGCAGTTATGTTTTGAGTTTATTATATTTAGTTAGTAGATTACCAAATGCAGTCACATATTTGTTGCATGAAAACCAATGAAACCACTGAAGTCACATATATCAATTCCCTTATAAGTGCCATTCTGAACATATGGCACTCCCCTTGTTTTATTCATCCATAGATATTATGTTGAAGTTTTATGGTGGTGTTTAACACAATTCATCAGATTACAAAATTATAGAATCTTCCCAATTGGACTCTTGAAAATGACTTTAAGTTGTAGCCGCAAATTGCTTAGGAAATGGTCTTTTAATTTTAGCTTAACAATAGAAAGGTAATTTTTAAGATTAGGGCAAATTACACTCACCTCCCTTAAGGTTTAGAGTACGGGTGTGAGTATAATTATACTAAATCTTAGGGGAGGCGAGTGTAATGTAATTATACTAAATCTTAGGGGAGGTGAGTGTAATTTGCCATTAATATTAATTTTTGTTTCAATGCATGGAAGCTTTTTATATAGTACACAATAAGTAACCTTTCCTTATCAAAATTTTAATGCTACTGTTATTTCTTCCTCAAGCTTCAAGTTTTTACCTTGTAAAAACATTTGAACCTAATATATCTCCTTTCTAATTGGAGCATAGGATTTTATCGCAGTTGATAAATTTCCAATATGCAGCTTTACCCAGTTTTTGAAGAGTAAGGGTGATTATTGATAAACCTTTTATCTGTTGCTTTCCTAAATTCTTGAATGCTGCTATCTAATTAAAATTTCTTCATAGAATGATGTCTCTCTTTTCCTTTAAAAAACCACCATATATATATATATATATATCACTGATGTTGGTTCCTATGTATGAAATTCATTGATGGTTGCTTGATATAATCCTTAAAAACATTTGTGTATAACCTTTTGGTACTTTATAGTTTAAAGCTTAGGAGTAACTATTTCCTCCTTGAAAACTATCCTTTAGAAGTTATAGCAGTCAAGTTTTTAGTTCTGTTTCCTTTGTTTACATTTAGCCTGACATTTGGCCTCTTCTTGGCTACGGCTCATTTGGCTGTATGGAATGAAAAGAGAGGGAATGGAGCATGGAATGATCAATCCATAACTCTGTTTGATATGGACAGGAGTCATTTCATTCCATTATGTTTGGTATGGTAAAATAATGTAGGAATAAAAGGAAAAAAAATAGCAGTTACAATCTTAATTTATTAAGTTCAATATTATATTAAATAAGGATAAATTACACTTACCTCCTCTAAGATTTAGTGTAATTACACTTACACCCCTTTTATTTTCAGAAATACACATTTATCTTCCTTAATATTTTTTTTTGGGTGTAGGGGAGGTAAGTGTATGTTTAAACTTAGAGGAGGTGAGTGTAATTTGCCCATCAAATAATTATATATAATAGAAATATATTTATATGATAAATAATAAAAAATTATATTTTGAATCCTATTGTCAAAATTATTATTAATAAAATATTTTTATGGTAAGAGCATAATAAATTTAATTTGCTTCATATTAAATAACTTTGTATAATAAAAATAATATTTATTTTATATTACAAATAATACAAAAATATCATATTATAAATTTTATTATCGAAATTATAATTAGCAACATATTCTTATGGTAATTGAGAAGTTTAAATTGTCTTATTATTTATTAATATAGGGGTAATTTTGGGATTTATGAAAATATAAAGATGGAATGAGCATTCTATCACTCTAGTCATTTGATGGAATGGCTATATCCATCACATAGTGCCAACCAAACAAGGTTTCTAGCCATTTCCTTATCCATTTCAATTCTCATTCTATTTCATTCAACTAAACATCCTTAGTCTTCTTGTTTTTTCTGTCAATATTGTGGCAGCACTAGAGCATTTTCTTTGACTCAAGTCTTAAAATTTTGCTTTTTCATGCTTGTGTACAATCCATTCTTCATCCAATCGAAAATTGACAGCTTCCTTTTGCGGCTAATGAAGCCTTTGCTGACCCCAAAGTGTTCAAAATTATATTTTGATGGTGACAAATTTTTTTTTTTTTCTTTTTGGTAATCCGGGAATTGACTGGTCCTTCAACTGTCTTTGATGGGTACAAACCAATCCTAAACCCTAGATAGCTATTCTCGCTTCAATGGTCTCTCTAGTGAGGCACCTAATATTACCAGTTGGAGAGTAGTGCCTAGGGCGTGGGGTAAAGTAGGGAGGGGATTCAAACTCCTCTCTCATGGTTACTAATTGGTAACCATGACAAACTTTTGGTGATAAGCAAATCAACCAACAAAGATACGAGGGATAAAACAAGTAATCAAATATAACAGGCTCCCCCTCAACATGTATATGGATTAAACATGAATAAAACAAATTAGCTAACCACACAACACATGCATAAAATACCCTTATAAACCTCATCTCCCCCTTCTGTCATAAACAAAAACAAGGGCAACAAACATTTAAAACAAACTCCTCCTGATCATTATCAGTAACAATCCAGAATGAGATCATTAATAATAAATCATTAAAGCATAAGATTCAAACATCAAAGTAACCAAGTCTAAGCATAAGCAAGATCATCCAAGCAAAGTCTTAAACAAATTTAAACAAGGTAACTAGCAAAGGTAATGAGCTAAAACTTGGAAAAAACTGGAGCTAACTATGGGTTAGACATAACAATAAAATGAGACTAGAATGTTCCATCACCATCATTATCTGTTAAGTCTTCATCATTGCCATCAGACCGCACCCTCATCCTCTTCTTTAAGTGGCATGTTGAGGTGTTGAGAAAGCTTGAGGAAGTGCCTTTCAAATCATGCCATTGTGCCACTCAGCTCACAAACCTATTTAAAATTTTAAATGTATGCATATTTTTCTTTGCAGGTTATGATGACTACATGTCATTTCTATGCGGTATCAATGGATCAACTCCAGTAGTGTTAAATTACACTAATCAAAACTGCGGGCTTTACAAATCAACTCTATATGGTCCTGACCTGAACTTGCCTTCAATTACTATAGCAAAGCTAAACCAATCAAGAGTAGTTCAGAGAACAGTTCAAAACATTGCTGGGAATGAGAGTTACAGCATTGGTTGGAGCGCTCCGTATGGAGTTTCGATGAAGGTATCTCCAACTCATTTCTCTATTGGTAGTGGGGAGAGTCAGGTCCTGTCTGTATTCTTTAATGCAACCACTAACAGCTCTGTTGCCAGTTTTGGAAGAATTGGGCTGTTTGGGAATCAGGGTCATGTTGTCAACATTCCTCTCTCTATCATTGTTAAAATCCTTGTATAACATTACTACCAGCTAACCTGTCTTAATTTAGCTTTACTCATCCTTTTGATTTTGCTGTGTTTTTCTTTTCCTGGGAGTTGAGTTGTGTTAGGCAATTTTTTGATTCATTTTTTATGTAAAGTAATTGCAGGATCTGCTTGTAAATTTATAGTTGTAATCAGTAATAATCCTTTTAAGTTCTCTGTCTCTCTCTCTTTCTTTCCAATTCCTTTCTATTCACATCTTTCTCAGTGATTGATTATCGCCTTGCATATTCAGAACTGACTGATTGAAGCTTCATGTTGCAACTCCTACTGAAGCATTTGTGTTTTTCCCCAACCCACCAAAAAGCCCCATATCACCTTCGTTGCTATTCTATGTTGTTGGCTTCATTCAGTTTGGAAAAAAGTAGTTATTTAAGAATTTTGAAATGTGCTGGATTAAAAATCAGTCCAAGAATAGATGATTATGAATATCCAAATGAGGAAATACTAAAAATTTGCAAATGACTAATAAATAACAATATGTATACAAATTGTTGAGTAAAAGCTGGCTTTAATGGGATGTTTAACAACTTTAAGAATAGAATTTATGACAAATGTAGACTAATAGTATTAATTTAAACAAACATGATCTTTTAAATTACGTGGGATTATATGATGTCAGGGGCAAGAACTAAGGGATACAATGCTGAGTTATATAACAAAATATTGTCCCATCAGAGCTTGATTATGTAACATGATTTACTAAGCTGTGTAGTCCCTGTATTTGCATCTTGGAGTACTAATCTTTTGAGTTGAGTTAAAAAAATTATTATTTTCAATTATTCATATTTTATAATCGAATTCTATTATTAGTGGTTTACTAGGTAAATATCATTTAATAAATATTAAATTAAACAAAGTATTTTTCAAAAAAAAAAACTTCCCTTTTATCGAAATGGATTGAGAACTAATACATTAACTGTAAAATTATTGCATGTGGTAGTTTAAATGCTTGAATCTTATGGATTACATGATCAAATATAAATATAACTGTAATTATTATACCCGATTCAAATTCAGTAGAAATGTGGCCATTTAAAAGGGAAGACTTGTGTTTGGTACAATGGTTGATGAACTTGCTGATCACTAAAATATACTTATCTATTTTATTCGCACACATTAATTTTTAGTGCCAACAAGAGCTGGACTCCATTTCACAGACAGATTAGGTAGTACAACAGTTAAATAATGACAAGAAAACTTTAAAATATTCCTAGATATGATCACCAACGCAATAATAATACAATATATAACTTGAAAAATCTAAAACCTTGGAACTATATGGGCTTGTAATGTATTTTTCATCACTACAGTAAGTCCATGCTTCTCAGACAAATCAACGTTACCCCTATTTGCTGCCTTCCACTCAAATTTCCAAACCAAATTTGCCACAAAATACTCCAAATTCTGCATTGCCATATTATAGCCTGGACACATCCTCCTTCTAGCCCCAAATGGCATCATTTTTATCTCTTTACTCCCAGTAATATCAAGAATCTCTCTGGCTTAAAATCCATAGGGTCCTCCCAAACCCTAGGATCCCACCCCATTTCTGCGACCATGAAATTAATAGTCCCATTTTTGGGCATTAAGTAATATTCAAAACCACATCTTCTGTGACTGCACGTGGAACCAGAAAGTTTACTGGTGGGTGACGCCTTAGCCCTTCCAAAATCACGGCCTTCAGATATTTCAGTTTCTCCCAATCCTCCTTTTTGACTGTTTCACTATTTCATTTTCTTTGCTATCTCCGATCGCTTCTCTTATTTCCTCCACAATTCTCTGTTGTATATGAGGGTATTTAACTAGATTTGCCATTATCCATTGTAATGCAGTTGAAGTTGTATCTGTCCCAGCCGTTAAGAACTCCGAACATAGGGCTACAATTTCATTTTCATTGAGCTTTCTATTCTCCTCTGGCAACTGCAAATCCAACCAAGTATCCAAATATGAAACAGTTAACTCATCTTGGTTCTTTGTGAGCTTGCTCGATCTCACTTTCCCTTTTTTCTCTTATCATTGGAACAAACACGGCCTCTTGATCTTTTCGAAGCTTCAAGAAATCTTCCCAACGCTTTCTCAACAATATCTTAGTGATTCTGAACATCTTGGATTTGTTTGATTTTCTTCTCATCAATATAGTTGTCTCCAAAGCCCATGAAGACTAGCAAGCCAAATATGGCGTACTGAAAATGATCAATTAGGGTTACAGATTTGCTCAGTTCTGAATCAGATTGAAGCTTACTGAGAAGGGTCTCTAAGACACGTTTCTGAATAAGAGAAAAGGATTTGATTCTTGAAGGATGAAGGATCTCGGAGGTGAGATTACGACGGAGGGCCCGCTATGCGGGGCCGTAGAAGGCGGAGTTGATGTTGTGCTGATTACAGTTACGGATTGTATCAGTAGGAAGTGCCTGAGGACGATCAGAAAAGATAGCCCCATTTTGAATTAAGGCTTGGTGAGCAAGAAATCGGTCAAGTATGAATATGGTCCGTCGAGATGATCCAATGGGAAGAGAGACAATAGGGCCGTGTTTGGCATGAAGGTTTCGAAGAACAGATTCGAGTTCCGAGGAGGATCTACGTAGCCATAAGAAGCTACTGATAATGGGAATGTTAGGAGCGCGGGAGGAAGGTTAAAGGAAGGAGAGTGAGCGGGGAAAAGAAGTTTGAGAATGGCTTTGATGATAAAGCAGACAGAGAGAGACGCAACGATGATGTAACCATCCCTCCATTTTTTTCTGTGTTTGGAGCAGATAGACGGGTGGGAAGAGTTTCAAGAAAGAAGTCCACAATAGAAAACGTGTGAATGGCGCACAACGATCATTATGGTGTCTAAATGATACCACTCCACGTTAATAAATGTGAAAGCACAACTACTAGTGACCTTGGAAGTGTGATGTGGATCACACCATGTTTCTTAATGATTGTGTTTCTTGATAATGGCGAAGAAATTTGATCTTCTAGCACCTGCTGAATAAGAAAGAATGACTCAAATTGGAATTTCAAAAAATACTTTAATGATGAAATCGATAATGTATTAATTAAATAAGAATGTCATCATGAGAGTGAGGGAAACACTTTATATAAGAGGGTGATAGCAAGTAGTTAAATAATTCTTATTTTAACCCCATAATAATATTATTCCTCCCTGAATTTGTGGGTGAGCCTTGTGCAAGTATTTGTAAGAAGTTGATCATATTATTTTAAAATCAATCACTTTTATTCAATGTGAGTTATTTATATTGTTCAAATCGTTGATTGTAACTAATCAATTGATTTGACAAAGTCAATGAACTGTTGATGATCAATTGATTATTTGAACCATTTAGATAAATTAGTAGTCAATCTCTCGAACTATGTGAAATCTATGGAAGAATTGATGATTAATTACTTTGGCCATGTAGATAAATTGACGATTGATCTCTTTGGTTATGTAGATTAACTGATGATTGGTTTCTTGGACCTGGATGATGGACTTTTGGACATTGATGGATCTCAGGACCTGAATAATCGGCCTCTAAACCTTGATACATCTTGGAGCCTTTATGATTGGACAATATCGACCTTCTTTTTGCTTTCAATTCTTGGTCATTGACCCTTTGATTTGACTGGTATCAATCTTCTTTGTAGAATATACTTCTAGTATTAGTGTAAGCTTCTACATGTTTTTATGTCCTCACATCAAGAGAAATAAGAATAAGTTAGTATAAAATTGTGTAAATAAAACATCTTTTGGATCAATTTTCGATTATAAATCGTAGAATAAGCATAACATAATTTTTTAAAAAATAGCATCTTGTGTACTTGTTATGTACCTGGTAAAAGATAATTTTCAAAAGGAGTATCTTAGTCCCTCCAAACACAAACACTTGGTAAGTGTCATACATCAATCTTACTCTCATATGACTACTAAGTCAATTCATTAGAGATTTTCTCAATTAATAAATAGTATTCAATCTATTTATAAATTAAGCAATAGTAGTAGGAGTCCTAATAATTGCCATAAAGACTGAAATTCTTACTCTAGGGAGAATGACTGAGATGATAGAGGAGAGTGAAAGGATGATTTACACAAGTAACAAAGTCAGGCACACACGATGGAAGTGGTTTGACAAGTACACTTTGACGCTCAAGTTAGTTCTCTAGTAGAGTTTCAGTAACAGAAGATGATTTGAAGAGGAAATATATGGGTGTTTATATAGGCAAATCGACATACTCCTAAGCAAATGATGAGCAGCCACATGTCTTTGGTGTATTGGTGATTTGAACAAGATTCTCCTAAGCAAATGGCATGACAAAAAACTCATAGTGGCCCTCATAAGTCCTAAAGGTTGTCTTTTGGATGTCTTTCTCACGCATACAAATTTGGTGGTATTCAAATCTAAGGTCCAATTTAGTAAAGAATTTGACACTACTTAGTTCATCCAAAAGTTCTTCCACTAAAGGAATAAGAACTTTGTCTTTAATAGTCATTTGGTTGAGCTATTTGTAATCCACACATAGTCTCTAATTACCATTTTTCTTCTTGACCATGACTATCATCGAGGCAAAGGCACTTGTGCTATTTTTGATAAAGCCAACATTTAACAATTCCTAAATCATTTTTTTTCTAATTCATCCTTTTGTATAGTAGGGTGTTGATATGGTCAGACTCTAACAGTCTTATTTTCATGGTGTAAGCAAATTTTGTAGTCTTGTGGTCGAAGGGGTAGGAGTCCAGTAGGGACATTAATGAGGATGGCAAAGTCATTTAGTAATTGTTGAGGGCTAAGTTGAAGAGAAATAGGTTGGTTAGTGGAGGTGGAAGTCATTTGTAATGTTTCCATCAGATAATAGTAGTGCACAAAGGAAAGGGTTAAAAGAATTGAGTAAGGTATGAAGTAGTTTTTGAGATCATTTCTAGCTTGCTAAGTGAATTTAACCACAATTAGTTCCCTACAAGGTGATCTAGTCATGGGACAATTGAAATTGCATTATAAGATCTTGAGAATCCTGGAGGATTGGTCTCAACAATACCAACCATTTTAGACCCAACGCCATGTCAAAACCTTTAAGTGGAAGGACCAGAAAATCAGAAATAAAAGAATGATTGTCAAAGTGCCGGTTGAGATGAGGGCAAGTACCTTGAGTGTTCATAGTATTGCCATCAGCCACCAACAAAACATGCTAGTTACTTGGGCTAATGGGACATCCCACCAATTTGGCCAGAGCAGCATCAATAAAGTTATAAGTATTACCAAAATCAACTAAGATAGCAATTGAGTGACCCTTAATTTTCCTATGAAGTCTCATTGTCTGGAAACTAATAGTGTCTAGCATGGCATGTAGAGAAAAAGTCGACTTTCAAGGTGGCTGGGTTTAGAAGCACATGGTTTAATGTCTTCAGGTAATCATAGAAAACTTCTGGGTTAACTTTATTAGCACCATCTTCCACCAAGAGCTGGTAAAGTTGAGATTTAACACATTGATGCTCATGGGAGTATCTACACCTTCACCAAAAATATAAATTGTATCTTCTCATGTTTTCAATTTCTGCAAAAGAAAGTTTTTTTGGAATCTTGCAAGGGAGAGGGTCGGAAGGAGGTTTAAGGCCTGATGAGGAAGGTTTAGAAGAGGTGGAAAATGATGAAGGAGGGTTGAGATGTTGTTTTGAAGTAGGCAAAAGAGGTGGTAAGGGTCTGTGTTTAGGAGTAGAAGATGGTGGAGATATAAGTAGTTGCCAAGAATATGATGGAGGCAAATTGGAATGGTTAAAAGGTAAGGTGGATAATAGGTTTATGGGGAAAAAGAGTATCTATAAGGGACAACAGACTTTTTTGGGTTATCATATAATATAGATTCCACTTGCTTGGCTAAAGCAAAGCCACCTTAAGGGAATAGGGGTGGAGTAGACACACCAACTGAGAGATATCTTCTTTCAAATTACTCAAAATATGCTAACAACATACTCCTCAAATAATTGCAACAATTTTAATAAACCTTCAAACTCATCATAAAATGCATCAACTATTTTTGTATGTTTGGGTGTTACCAAATTAGACATGGGGATTGTAAATTCATTGTTAGTGAACCTGCCTTTCATTTCTTACAAGTAAATATTCTGTTGAGCTAGCACCAAGCTTCTACACTCACGCACATAGTACTAATGCCATTGGAAAGCTTTACCATCTAGGTGCAGTAGCACTTCTCTGACCTTATTAGAGTCTTAGATGTGTGTAGCCATAAAATATTGCTTAAGTTTCAAGAGCAACCCCTCAAAATCAATACCATCACATTAGGGGCAATTGAGCTTGGAACTCTGTTTTGGAAGAATGGGAGCAAAAATAGCATAACTGTGAATGAAAGGGATTTGGTAGTTGTGGTGGGTTAGGAGAAGCATCGGATTTGAATCCTGAAATCATATCCATTAGAATGTGGAATTTGGTGTCAAAATCAGATGTGAGGGATTAGAATTTGGAAGTAAAATAAGTAGAAAGAGAATGCAATTGGGTTTCCAAAAGAGCTGTAGTTGTAGTGAGCTTGGCATCCAAGTAATCAATATCTTTTTATGCTTGAGTAGGCTAATTTTAGGTGCATTTAGCAGTACCTTTAGGTATGATAGCCATGGTAGATGGTAAAAAAAAAAAGGCTAAGAAAAAGCTCTAATTACCCCTTATTATGACTAGAGTTATAACAGAGAGAAGAAATAGAGAAGAATAAAGGAAATTGAGGACAAAAGATAGAATTTCAGAGGAAAAAGGAGGAGAGAATCCCTGACCAAATCTCAATACACTGAATGAATGCAATACATTACATTACTCTCCTATATATATTCCTAACGGTGTAAATGCCTATTAATAATAAAATAATAAAATAAATGAGATAATTAGGTATTTTGGATAGTGCAATAAAAGGTAATAAAAGCTTCTAAAATGGGATGCACAAGAGGCTAAGCTCAATCCATTTTCATCAAGCATTATTGGCATATATCAAAGTTTAATTCTTGTAAATTAAGAAATATAGCCTTCATTAGCCTTTGATTACCACACAATTAGTGCAGTGCTTGATTTTCAAAACCCTCCATTTCTGTGAGAGACTGAGAAAAGTTTTTCAAGGGAGGTATTTGCCTTTAATTTCATAGAAAAATTTTTCACGTTGAAACGGAGAAATTTGTGAAGATGAGACAAAGATCTTTTCTAATAGTAAAACTTTTTGAAGTTCGTTTATCGCCATTGTTAAGGTTAATAGTAAAGAAAATTATTCACATGGTGTTGCTATCACTTCTGAACAAAGATCGAGATGAAACTCACAAGATGTATACGTCACTAAAATTTTTAAAATCGAAGAAGTTTCTTCACACGGTGTTGTTATTATTTCAGAATAGAGACGAAGATGAAAATTTTTCATGCCAATGTTGTAGCCCTTTGATGGAGAAATTTTGAAATCTTCAATTGGTGGGAGAAATTATGAAAATCCAAAAAAATTTTGATGGTGTGAAGAAATATTGACTACCAAGAAATTTACAAATCCATATCAAATCAAGAAGCCTTTTCTTGATAGAGAATTAAGGCTATCATGGTGGGGACCAATGAATAAATCTAATTTTCTTGTGCTTTCAAAATAGGAATGTGTGTATTATAGGAGGGTAATGGGTAGTTAGATAATTCCCATTTTAGCTCCATAATAAGAATTGGATATCCTTAGTTTATTTAAGAATTGTGAGTTATTTGTATAGTTTTATGCATCTATTTCTCTCCAGAATTGACGCTATCGATATAGTTCAAATTCTTCTAACTATTATCACTATCATAATTCTTAATTAAGAAGAGTGTCCATCTTGTGGTGATGGCTATCGAGATAGGTAAAGATAATATTGAATTTCCTTGGCTTGTAGCAAAGGTAAGTCTAGGTCGAACCATAGAGACCAGTGATTAATTTTAATATATCCACAGTAGAAAATGAGGGGGGGGGGGTTAGATATTAACTAATTAAAAATAGGAATTAAACAAACAATATAAACATAAGTAAATAGAAGTGAAAATAAAAGGGAAATCAAATGAAAAAGCTTCAATTCAATGGACTTTTTCAATCAATTTAGTGACTTATTATTGACATAAACATTTCATTCCCTTTTTAACCACTTAACTGAGAATCTAATTAAGCCTAGCACCTAATTAATTCTTATTATTTATCCTTAAATTGGCTAACTAAGCCTAACACCTGATTAACCCTTATTGTTGAATCAATTAAAGCCTAACACCTTAACTAATTCACTAATAACATTAAGATTTGAAAACACCAAAACCTATTAATCAATTTATCTTAGTAGCAAACCAATTAATTACCCTCAATTCTCTAGGCAATTTGATTTAACCTAGTAGCAAATCAAAACCCTATTGCTATTCCAACGAAACCCTTAAAAAAAAATTGGTTATAAAAATTTAGCTAGTAGTAAATCACAATGGATAATTAATTAACAGGCCATCTTAATCAATCATCCAAAGAAATAATTAGTATTAAAATAGAGAATAAAAAGAATCAAATTGGGATAAACAAATAATAGAAACAAGTTTCACAATTAACAAGAGAATTAATGTAAAATTTCCCTTAGATTGAAATAGGAGTTTAACTATACATTAATATAAAAATAAATGAAAAAATAAAAAAGGATAGGAAACCTAATTAGGGCTGGTGTTCTTGCCCTACAGAGCTCCTCCTCTTCACAAACATAGAGAAAAACAAAAATGAATTTAAAAGCTATTACAATTATGACTCAGTTGAGTTTTTATAGGAGCTCATTGCGCTGCCTCTACTTGGGCTATTGATTAGGGTTAGAAAGAGGCTTAATTGGATGTGGGTCTCTTCATATGAAATGTAGCTTCGCCTCTTAGGAGTCCAATGGCCTTAACCTTGCATAAAAACTTGATTCCTAACTCAACTTGTGGGCAAAAAATTGAGACAAATTTTTAGAGTAATCCAACTTGTAACAAAATTTAGTACTTAAATCTATAGCCATGTAACTAATTGAAAACGGTGTAGTTCGACCTTAAGCCCTATATGAAAGTTATGAGAATGGATCTTAACTATCATATCGGCTTAGGTTTGCATAAAAATGAGGAATTGAGCTCCACTTATGATGAAAATACCAAAGCTAGTTCTAGGTTGCAGGACAACACTCTATTTCTGCTTCTGTGCTTTATTTGACCTCCAAAATGGTTGAACAGGGCTTTGGACTCTTCATGACATTTTTAGAGATTTCTTTTATATTTCTAAGGACATAAGAGTCATCCAAAACCAAAGTCTAGAACTCAAGATACACCAAAACATGTGAAATAGTCTGAAATAATGTTAAATTACCTAATTAATTTAATTAAGCAAAAAAACTGACCATACCACAAAATCAATTACATGTATCCAATTAGGCACATAAATATGACAAAAGGCTAAGTTTAAAAAGGATATAAAATATGTCAATTGTGTTCATCAAATTCCTCCACACTTACCTCTTGTATGTTCTCAGGCAAGACACCAAAACAAAACTGAACTAAACTCAAACAAAATCTCTAACACTAAACTTTCAACAATGATGAGAATGCAAAATCAAAAGCAATGAAACAACAAAAAATTTGAGGGGACATAGCATCTCATGAAGCACATTCTTGACAACTCAAAATCTAAAACTCAACTAGTAAAGCAATTTTATTCAAAAGACAAGTAGTTCAACTTAGTCGACTCTCAAAAGGTAAGCTCTCCATACAACTCTCTTTATGTTTAAGATGGGCAAGTATCTTACTCAATTTTAGTCCATGAAAATATACTATCATAAGCTTGCTTATCATCTAATCTCTACTACTCAAATCACATTCATAGCACAAATTAAAATCACTTCACAAGGGTTGTAATAAGGTTAATGGAAAATGGGAAGAAATGAATGATAAAGATATGAAAGTGCAAAACCAAAGAGACTAATAGAGAATTGTGGTATATATTCAAACAAACAAAGGAGCAATTAAAATTAGAATTTATATCACAAATTTTCACATTTATCACTTCTCTTTTTCTCTTTCTTTTTCTTCACTTTTTTTTCTTTTATTTTGAACTCTTTCATTTTGAAAATTTTCTTCTCTTTCAAATTCAAATTTTTCTTTTTCTTCCACTTGAATCTCATTGAGCTCTCTTTTTCTTTTCTTTCTTTTCCATTTGTTTCTTTTTTTCTTTTCTTAACCATTGAAATGAATCACAATTGCCTTTTTACTAAACAATTAATTAACACACCCCCACATTTATTCAAGAATCCATCCTACTAATGAATTAAATGCTCCACTAATCCCTAAGATTAGGAAAAGGTAAAGACATTTAAGGCTTGACTTTCTAATAGGCTACATTACAAGAAAAAGGTCAATTAGGCTCAACAATGGTAAATTGCAAGGTTGACTAAAAAGGCAAAAGTGACTCAATCAAAGAATGCCTTAATCATATTCATCCATGCATGTACCAATATAATCTTAAAAAGATTCAAAGCAACTTCAAAAGTAACAATTTCATGAAAAAAATCACACAAGAAAGAAGAGGAACTTGATAAAAATGATAAAAAAAAAATGACTCAAAATCTCGTAAGCTATATGTCTACCAAAATCAATCTATAAATAAAAAGTAAATAGATTTTTTTTTTCAGAATTTTTTCTTTCAAACAAACAAAGCAAAACAAATCAATGCAAAAAGCAAAATGGAAAACAAATCTAAAATCTCCCCCACACTTAAATTTTACATTGTCCTCAATGTAAACAAAAATTATCAACAAATCATGGATAATTAAAATAAAAGAAAAAGGGAAAGAGAGTAAATGCTTAAGTTGCCTCCCAAGAAGCACGTTTATTTAATGTCATTGGCTTGACTGCCCATCTTTATTTTCTTAACCAGGATCATAAACTCTTAAGACCATAAAATTTACTTGCCACCCATGAACTCCAGTATTTATCTTCAAGTGCCGAAATTTCTTGCTATTTGCTGAAATTGATTTTGCTATGATAATTGATTCAAGAACATCAACATCAGCATCCTACACTAAAGGGTTAACATCATTAATAAAACATACAAAATAATCATTAGGAGGGTATTTCATGGCATAATCAAAGATATTATATTGTACGATATCACCATCAAACCTCATGGTAAGTGAGCCAACATGCACATCAATTTTTATTCTAAATATCTTCATAAAAGGTCTTCCTAAAATGGTAGGAGTTGCATTGGATGGTGGATTATTTGGCATTTGCAAAATGTAAAAATCTATAGGGAAGATGAAAGCATTCACCTGTGCTAACACATCCTCAATCATTCCTATAGGAATCACATTAGACCTATTTGCTAATTAGATCACAAAATCTATTTTCTTTAAAGTCCTTATTTTAAAGATGCATAAACAGAATAAGGCATGACATTTATGGATACACCCATGTCTACCATGACATGTGTAGAATAATTTTGACCAACTGAACATAGGATTGTGAATGAACTTGGATCCTTGCATTTTTGTGGTAGCTTATTCTGGATGGCAGTAGATACATTCTTCCTCACTCTGATTTTTTCATTGCTATTTGATTTCTTCCTAGTGGTGCATAAATTTTTAAGAAACTTTGTATACCTAGGAATCTATTTAATCACATCCAATAGTGGTATGTTTACTTCTACTTTCCTAAAAGTTTTAGAATGTTTTTCTCTTGGTCCTCTTTGCTATGCTTTACCAATCTACTTAGGAAGGGAAGGGATGGAAAAATTGCAACTCATTGAAAACCACCTTTTTGTTCAACAGGTTTTGCCTCTTTTTTATTTGCATTTTTTTAAGCTTGTCTAAATTTAGTTACTCGACTCTGGTCTCCATTTTTTTCCACTCCCTGATAGTATTGCATTGACATTTTCCCTAGGGTTCAGGACTATTTGTGAGCGTAATTTTCCTATAACTTGTGTTTGTAGATTTGTCATTATGGTCTCTAGAGCGTGAAATCCAGTGATTATGTCTTACTTCAATTGTTTTATATCAATTGTGATATATTGTTGGAACTATAGGTTGTTCTGAGCCATAGTTTTAATTAGATCTTTAATTGCCTTAGTTGAAGATGAATTCTGGTTCTACTACATTTGATTTTGCTACATGGTTTGATATGGCTACATGTTTTGAAAGGAATTCTGTTGACCAACTTGATTACTATATTTTAGATTAGGATGATTTTTCTAGTCAGGTTTATATGTGTTGGAATATGGATTGTATGCCTACTGTGTCTAAGTTGGAAAGCTTATGCTATTTTCTAGAAATCTGCCCATTATATAAACTTGCTACTAAAGGGGGTCAGTCTCTTTCTGACATGTCTTAGTGCTCTATTCAGGAACTGAGCAGATTTCACACAATTTTACCTTATGTTTCTATTCTATGGTTTACTAAAGCTATTGAACCATTAGAGTGAGATATGTCATTTGTCTTTCTAGATTGGAGCACCTCATTGATCCTCTTCATTGCATAATTCGATTTGCTACCAAACTGGTATAAATTGGTAGCCATGTTTGATATCAGCATCTTTGTAGCATCAGGGCCTTGTCTACCAATGCTTCTCCACTTGCAGTATTTACCATACTTCTATACATAGGGAGGAGGCCTTTAAAAAAATATTGGATCAAAAGTTGATCATTGATCTAGTGATATGAACCACTAGCACACAACCTCTTGAATCTTTCCAAATATTTATACAAGGTCTCTCCACCCGGCTTCCTGATGATATTGATTTCTTTCCTTATATTAGCAACTCTTATAGTAGGGAAATATCTCTTCAAGAAACATTTGGTCATCTTAGACTATGTACTAATGGAACCAAGAGAAAGGTAGTAGAGCTAATCCTTAGCTAAATTAGCCAATGAGAAGGGAAAGACTCTTAACTTAATCTACTCTTCTGAAATTCCTTGAGGCTTCATAGTTGAGCAGACCATATGAAATTCCTATAGGTGCTTGTGAGGATCTCCTTTAGCCAGACCATAAAATGTAGACAACAAGTGTATTAGTCTAGATTTTAGCTTAAATGTTGCATCAATCTTAGGATAATTTATGCATAATGGTTGTTGATTGAGGTCTATAGCAACCAACTACTTTGAGGTCCTTTGATTGAATGCCATATTTTCCAAACTTGAATAAGAGGATAAACTTTCAAAGAGCAGGCATACTATAATGCCTGAATCAGGGGAGGAAGGTGCTGAAGCTAATGCAAATTCCTAAAATGATCTAGATTGGTGTCTGCTCTTCCTTCTCAAATTTTGTAAAAATTCTTTCAATTTTTAGATCATATAAAAGTTCAAAATAATGAGAGAATTGAGTCATACACCAATAGGCATATCCGAAAACACAAATAAAAATAACAAAACTCAGAAAAATAGCAAAATAATACAAAAAATACAAAAAATTGAAAAATCATACGAAATTATGGAGTTTGGCTAAAATTCAACAAAGTCTATAGCAAAACATGAATTTTGATTAGAAGGCCAAAAACTAATAGCTTGCCAAATTTGAGCTTCAGATTCCATAGAAAATTTTACTGCTAGACTCTGTTGAAAAAACTTGAAACCTATGGAAACCATGCATAAATAAAGGTGAAAGTAGGGGATAATATATTGAAATTAAAAGCCTAATACTGATACTAATATCCTAATACTATATACAACTAGAAACACATAAAAAATAATCAACCAATCCTCGACAACTATGTCAAAATTTGACGACCGACAAAGATAATACTAAACTACCTTGACTTATAGCAAGGGTGAGTCCAGGTCGAACCACAAAAACTAGTGATCAATTTTAGTGTGTGTTCACAATAGAAAATGGGGGGTGGAACATAAACAAACAAAATTGAAGATAAAAAGGGAAATTAAATGGAAAAGCTTCAATCCAAGGGACTTTTGCAATTAATTCAGTGACTGATCATTGATACAAATATTTCATTCCCTCTTTGACTACTTATCTAAGAATCTAATTAAGTTCAACACCTAATTAATTCTTATTAATTTCTTCCTAAATTGGCCAACTGAGCCCATTGCCTGATTGACATTTATTACTGAATTGATTGAAGCTTATCACCTCAACCAAGTCACGAATAGCATTAAGATCCGAAAACACCAAGACTAATTAATCAATTTACCCTAGAAGCAAACTAATTAATTACCCCCAATTCTCTAGGAAAATTTATTTACCATAGTATCAAATCAAAACCTTATTATTACTCTAACCAAACAATGATAAATAAACAAATTGCTTATAAAATTTTAGCTAGCAATAAATGCAATGAATAATTAATTAACTGGTCATCTTAATCAATCATCTAAAGTAGTAATTAGTATTAAAATAGAGAATTAAGATAATCAAATTGGGAATAAATATACAATAGAAGCAAGTCTGATAATCAACAAGAGAATTGATGTAGAATTTTCCTTAGATTGAAATAAGAGTTTAGCTACATATTAATATAAAAATAAAATTAAAAATAAAGAAGAAGAGAAAACCTTAGAGCTCCTCCTTTTCATAGATATAGAGAACACTTCATAAATATAGAGAAAAATGAAGAAAAATCTAAATGCTATTAAAATTATGGCTCAGCTGAGCTTTTATAGGAGCTTACTACACTGCCTCTACTTGGGCTACTAATCAGGGCTGAAAGGAGGATTAATTGGATGTGGATCCCTTCATATGAAATGTAGCTTCACGTCTTAGGAGTCCAATGACCTTAACCTTATATAAAAACTCAATTCCTAGTTCAACTTGTAGGCTAAAAAGTGACATAGTTTTTCAAATCAGTCCAATTTATAACAGAATTTAATACTTAAATCCACAGCCTTACAACTAATTGAAAAGGGTGTAGTTTTAACTCAAGCCTTGAATGAAAGTTATAGGAATAGATTTTAGCTATTCTATGGGCTTAGGTTTACATTGAAATGGGAATAGAGCCCTTCTTTTATATTTTTGAAGACATAAGAATCATCCAAAACCAAAGTTGAGAACTCAAGATATACACAAAAACTTGAAATAATGTTAAATTACTAAATTAATTCAATTAAGCACAAAAGCTGACCAAACCATAAAATCAATTACAAGTATCCAATTAAGTATATAAGCACAACAAAAGACTAAAAATAGAAGGGATGTAAAATATGTAAATTGTGTTCTTAATGTGGTAATTCCACCCATAAAGTAATAAAAAAATTGAGGGAGTTTGAATCCTTCTAAGAGTAAGTAAACTTGTGAAATTCCCATACTTTAATATTACCACGTGTTCTTACTTTAACTAATAAAAAGTTGTTTGTCAACTTTTGTGAGAAATTCTGCCTTTTTTTTATGTAATTATGAGATAAAGACAAATATAACATTTAAATGTAAAAAAAAATCATTTATTTCTTTTCTTCAACAATTCATCTCGTCTTTTTGATTTTTCATTTCTAATCCAACATAAACTGCAAGTTTCTAGGTTAGACAATTAACAAGTATAAATTTACACTTCTTTAATGTGTACATTCGTATTAATTTAATTGTTCTGTTATGTTAGGCATGTATTCCATTTAATGATAAATGCTGAGATTGCTTCCTCTAGGAATGCATTGGGCAAAAGAAGCATACCTAGGCAAGTGGTGCTTTTGCAATTTCTTGTCATTCTTCTACCTATTATTTGAAACTGAGAGGTAATTAAGTGCATAGGACTACCATTTGAATTTGCACATGAACTCTTCGATTGTTGCCTTAAGTATTTTCATTGAAAAATTGTTCTCTTAAATATACTTTTGAAGTTCAATTATATTTTACCTTTGCATGTCTCACAAATGACCAAAGGAAAAGTAAGATAGTTTATTTTGTTAAATGCCATTTGTAAGCATTTTTGAACCACTTCCTTGATAATTTTTGATTTTATTAATCAGTTTACTTTGTATGTTCTAATATTTAAGTTCATGTATAGCACCTTGATGTTACGGTTTGTCACGACCGAATCAAATTAGAAATTTATAAATTGAAGTTACCTAAACTAACTTGTAGCATAGGCAACCCAGGTCGAACCCAAGAACCATTTTAGAATGATGTTATCAATGATATTAGGAGCTAAATTGGGGGAGGGGGTTGGTAGAATTAAAACTAAGCTAAACTACACTAAAAACTAACTACACTAACAGAAACATGCAACCAGCTAAGGAAACTAGCTAAACTTGAGTTCAATACTTCCTAGATCACTAAACATTCATTCAATTATTGTTAATCACAACAAGAAGCCTTGGAATGATTAATAAATCTATCCTAAGTAGT
>JANHAO010002195.1:0-29631 GCA_026873985.1 Saraca asoca
AGTCTAAAGTTTCGGCTGGAAGGTTCCAGCCATGATGCAAAGCCATGCAGGGCAACGTATGCCCACTGCCCACTTATCTTACATTTAGAGCATCCTACTCATGTGTCAGAGACTCCTGATATTCACTCTGGTACTCTGACACATCTGTAGGATCAAAGTTTGAAAATAAACAATCACATTATTCCACAGAAAGTTATATGAATCCAAAAACTACGAATAAATTCATAATAGCTCAAAATTCCCTCATTAAAAGGGACCATGTGGGCAATGATGAGCCAAGAGTCTGAAGATGATGTGAGAGATGAGGATATGATTATATCCTAAAGAGCTTTGCTTATGGTTTTCTTTCTCCTTCACTTTTATCTATCTTACTATTATGCAAAAAATCATGATTTGGAACTGTCGTGGTGCTGGTGATAAGGATTTGTTTCCAATCTGAGGGCAAGTATTGGTGGTTCTGATCCTGACATATTAGTCTTGGTGGAGACTAGAGTTTCTGTTGATAGGGGTCCTCCTATCTTTCAAGTTTTAAACTTTTGGTAGTTTTGAATTGATAGGAGGTGATGGCTTTGCCGGAGGCATATGGATGGGATTGAAGTCTCATACGGTAACTGTGACCATTTTAGAAAGAAATTTCTAGTTTTTACATGTCGAAGTTAAATATCTGAATGAAGATCCCTGGCTTATCACTGGTATTCATGCTAATCCAGTCAATGATAGTAAGTCTGTTTTGTGGGATAGCTTGCTTACTCTTGGTCAATCCATTAATAACCCTGGATTTTAGTTGGAGACTTCAATGACATAAGAGACCCCGGTGAAAAAAAAAGGGGAGCTCCCTTTCATTAGTCTTGTGCAAATTGTTTCAATGACAGAATTCAACATTGTAATCTTCTTGAAGTGGCATCTGAGGGAAGCAGGTACAATTGGAAAGGTCCTAAACTGCCTGGTTTTGATCGCTTATTTCAGAAACTTTGAAAGGGCCTTATGGAATGTGGATTGGAGGATAAAATTTTGGGAATTTTTTGTTCAAGTTCTTCCTAGATTTAACTCAGACCAACATCCAATTCTAGTGGCTATTACAGGAAGAAAGCCTTCTAGAGCTAACAAGCCCTTCACTCCGAGGCTACCTGGTTAACTCATGAAGGTTTTGAAAACCTTGTCAGTGATAATTGGAAGCATCAAGTAGATACTGCTGAAGCTATTAATGATTTGACTCCAGTTTTACAGAATTGGAATAATCTGGTGTTTAGGAATATAAAAAAACAGAAAGGAGGAACTTATAGCTAGAATTAGAGGTATTTAAAGAGCTCAAGATAAAGGCCATAATCCTTTCCTTGAGAAATTAGAGGCCCAGCTGCAAAAAGGCCTCGCTAATATTCTAGAACAAGAAAAAATTATGTGGCATCAAAAAGCCAGGACGATGTGGCTCACTAAAGGATAGAAACACCAGATATTATCATACTAAGACTATTCTTAAGACACAACAGAGTTTCTATGTTGAGAGATTCTCAAGGAAATTGGGTGGATAAGGATGTTGACATTTCTAAAATGGTGGTTGATTTCTTTAAAGAGCTTTTCAGCCGAGATAATACTCAGACTTGTTTTATCAACTCAAATTCCCTTTCCTCAGTTAAATGCTTCTCAGAATGAAAGGCTTCTTCATACTGTGATTAATTCTGAGATTAGATGAGCTATTTTCTCTATGGGATCTACTAAAGCTCCAGGAGAATATGACTATCCAGCTTGTTCTATCAGAAACATTGGAGGATTGTTGGTAACAGTGCCATGGAATTTGTCAGAAAAGTGATGAAAGGAGAAAGATCTTGTGAAGATGTCAATAATACCCTCTTAGTTCTAATTCCCAAGATTGATAAGCTCGAATTTCCCAATCAATTCAGGCCCATCTCCCTATGTAATGTTGTTTGCAAATGTTTATCAAAAGTCATTGTGAATAGAATTATGCCTGTCCTCTCTGATTTAATCTCTGCTTTCCAGACTAGCTTTGTCCCTGGCAGGTGCATACAAGATAATATCATAATTGCCCAAGAGATGATCTATATAATTGCCATCAAAGTAGACCTGGAAAAAGTCTATACAGTTTATGGTGTGATTTTATTAAAGTAAGTCTTGAGTGAGATCAACTTAGCTAAAAGGATGATTGATATCGTTATTCAATTTATCACTACTACTTCTATGAATGTCCTTTGGAATTGCAGGAAAACGGAAGATTTCAAGCCTACTAGAGGGATAAGGCAGGGAGACCCTCTATCCCCTTATATTTTTGTCTTATGCATGAAGAAGCTTTCCTATATCATAAGTGATGCTATGAATGCAAAATTGTGGATTGCTTTAAAGGTAGGGAGGTCTGGCTCTTCTATATCTCATTTGATGTTTGTTGATGAGACAAATTGGTGTTGTCATGCAAGTTGTAAATCTTTCCTGCTATGCTTCTGGTCACAAAGTCAATGAAAGTAAAACTAATATATTTTTCTCAAGAAATGTGAAGGCATATTTACAGAAGAGGGTTATTGATGAGTGTGGTTTCTCAGTAACCACTGACATGGGAATGTATTTTGGAATTCCTCTAATGCACAAGGGGGTTTCTCTGGTATCACTAAGAAATTCCAAATAGGTTCTCTAGTTGGAAATCTTGTCGTCTCTTAATGGCAGGTTGAGTTACTTTGGCAAAGGAGCTCTCCCAATCTACACAATGCAGGTTGCTGCTTTGCCTTCTGCAACTTGTCAAGAAATTGAAAAAATCCAAGGAAGTTTTATTTGGGGCCACGACTATTCAGAGAGAAACTTTCATACTATCTCATGGAGCAAATTTCGCCAATCTAAAAACATTGGTGGTCTTGGTATAAAGGACCTTCGTACTATGAGTACAGCTTGCTTGATGAAACTGGCTTGGAATCTTTGGATTCAAGTTCTCAAAGGGAAATATGAAAGAAGTAGTAATTGGAATTGTGATGCTACAACTAAAAATTCAGAGTCAAAGTTGTGTAAAGATATCTCTAATGTGTGGAAGCTGATGAAGAATGGCCAAAGATGGTCTGTTAGAAATGGCTTGATGCTAAAAAAAATGTTAGCCTGCAACCTATCCCTTTGCAATGGACTGATGCCAAAGTCTTACATCTTGTCACTCATGCTTGTCTTTGGAATTTGGATTCTCTTAAAGATTTTCTTCCTAGTCAATTTATAATTCGTTTGCAAGCTATTAACCCTCCCAATTTTTTCTATGGTGAAGACTGCAGAATATGGAAGAAGGATAAAAATGGTGCCTCTTCTGTCAAAAGTGCTTATGACATGTTGAGACCCAGTGATCAGGTGGATAATGCAAAAACTTGGCAGCTCTTTTGGAAGTGGCAAGGTCCTAAACATATCAGATTCTTTATTTGGAAAAGTTATTTAATATAAAGATGAGAATTTTTTTTATATAATTTTGAATGGTGATGCTGTAACTTTTGATTTATAAAATTCTTACACTTATAATTTTTTGGTGAAAAGTTACAAAATTTGATATAAAAAAATACATCTATAAATTTTACGTTAAACTTTAATAAAAATTAACAAAATTTTCAAATACATACTTATTATGGGTATTTTTGAAACCACACAAATAAGCTGGTAAAAGCTTAACCCAACTGATAAGGGCCTATCTCATTCAGGATTGAGGTCACTGGAGTAAAGCATCCGGTCGCCAATTACGAACTCAAATTGCTGATTAACAAGGGTCAAAGCAGCAGCTTCAGATCATTAAAGACGAGATATAAGTCGCAGATCGGAGCGTGCTTTCCTAACTATCAGTTCAGAGAAATCTATTCAATTGTTTATTTAATAGAAATCCGTTATTGACCGTTGTGTAGCTAATTAATGACTCATTTCCATTATGGAATTACATTGTAATGCTTTGACCACTATAAAAAGGAGGGTTGAAATCATTGTAAGGTATACATACACACACAAACAACAGAATACTAATACTCAACAAAAAATATTAAAATACGAAAATCGTGGACGTAAGCCTCGATTTTGGCTGAACCACGTTAAAAAACTCTTCATGTTCATTTGTTCTTCCTTTTTCTCTCTTTCTCTTTCTTCCTTGCAAATTTGCCTTCGCAACTTGCAATTTGGGGTGTCGAATTTAGGTTGATTGATTTCAGACGTCAACATTTTGGCGCTAGAAGGAAGACCCTAAGCTGCATTCTCTTTGATTTACCGTCCAACTACAATGATTGGAGGAAAAACCACTAGGAGTATAGATGCTGCCGTTAACTAGCCTGAGGGTCACGTGGAACAACAGTGGGATATGTTATCAGTTAGAGGCCTAGTTCTTCCTACGGCAGGTGCCTTCGTCATCCCTTCTATAGGTGCCACCACTAGCATGGCTCCATTGACCCCTCGCCAGATTGTTGTTATTGTTTCTAGGGCAGATGGAGTGCAAGTGTGGCACCAACGTCAGGAAGTGCTAGAAAACACAATGAGGGAACTGGCTGATGTAGTTAGGGCACTGGCTCAAGCATAAGCCCAAGTGCATGAAGACAAGTTGAGGTGGCCATGCCCAGAGGAGAACTCTTGTAGCTACGAGAAAGAACTCAGGAGGAGAGGCCAATCAAAGAAGAAAATCAGCGTGCTGGTTCAGTTCACTCCTCTAATCTATGGCCAAGGTTAGAGGCCAATTGAGCTCGCGAGGATGATAATGAAGGTGATCAGCGATGTGGGGGCTCACATTGAGATGGAGGCTCAAATAGGACTAATCGAGGACATATCTCAGATCAATACTCGTCAGGTGGCAAGCACAACAGAAAGCATTAAACCTTAGATCGCCATTCATATGACTAGGGAGGTGCAAGGAGCCATTGATCCTTTAACCAACGATTTGAGGCACAAGAAGTAATGCTAGAAGAATTACTTTAGAGGGTACAACAGTTAGAAGAACGCCTTTTGTTTCAGGACCATCAAGACCATTATGAAGAAAGGACACCATTTACCAGGGAAATCGAAACAGAGCCTCTTCCTCATAGGTTTAAGCTCCCCAATATCCTGCAATACAATGGAGACAGTGATCCAAATGACCATCTAGATGCATTCAATGTCTAGATAGATCTTCAGATAACTAATCCTTGGGTCAAGTGTCGCATCTTCCTAGCCACCCTTGGAGACATGCCTTGGACATAGCTCTAGAGTCTCCTAGCTCATAATATTCATAGTTAGGAAGAATGCCAAAGGAAATTTACTAATCAGTACAAGGTATTAAGAAGGCAGATTGCACCATCCTGCCACCTCACAATAGTCTTTCAGTGGAGGAACGAATTGCTAAAAGACTATATCACCTGATTCAGGCTCAAAGTCAGCAATATAGAGAATCCCTCAGATTAAAGCATCTTGATAGCAATCTTGGTAGGACTTCACAAGGATGGGAAATTGTATGAGAGTATATACAAGTCTTTAGTGAGGGAATTGGGTGAATTCTATGAGGGAGTTGCCAAGGAAATCAGGTAGGAGGAGACTTTTGGCCCAAAGAGGGTCAGAAGGATGGCTCTGATAGCTAGGCTACAAAAAAGGCCAGGAGTGAGCGACTTTAGTGTCAAGGTTGCCATGATAGCTATAGCATCTAATTAGATACTCAAGATAGGATCTTTGTAATAGAGAAGAATAAGGAGGATTTCGAAAAGCCCAATCCTATAAAGGTTCCCAACAAGCTGAGAAATAAAGATAAGTTTTGTGCATACCACGATGAAATTGGGCACAATACTTCGAAATGCTGGGCATTTAAAGATGCAATTGAGGATCTAATCAAGAGAGGTCATTTAAAAAACTATGTGGTATAACCTGTGGAACAACGACCTTAGCTACCCCAGCGAGCTTCTGACCAAGAGCAGGCACCCGCAATGAGAACTATATTCTAATCTTGCAATGTTATTCAGAAATTAATAAAAGCACCCATGTTTTTCCTTAGATTTTTATATTGGTGTTTATTTCTAAATAAATTTTCAGCAAAGTCGTATGCAAGAAGCAAGCTATTCTTAGTGTTGACAAGGTCAACTCGTGTTAGCTGAGGTGCATCCATTCGACCTACGTGGGCACTCGACTTGTGCAAGTTAAGGCTCATTAACATGACTTACTGGACATTCAACCTAACAAATATACATTGTCATAGTTCACTAGCTAAGGCGTGATCTACCTGGGGAAATATTGCTAGCTAAGGTGCGACCTACTTGGGCATTCAACTTGACAAATATGCATTATCATCGTTTGCTAGCTGAGATGTGACCTACCTGGGCAAACATTGCTAGTTGAGGGGTGACCTACCTAGGCATTCAACCTAACAAATATACATTGTCATGCTTGACAAATATACATTGTCATGGCATGCTAGCTGAGGTGCATCTAAGTGGCCTATTTGGGCACTTACTTATGCTAGCTGAGGGGTATCCATGTGACCTACTTGGGCACTCGACTCGTGTTAGCTGAGACGCATTTATATGACTTACCTGGACATCTTACTCATGGAAGTTGAGGCATATTCATGTGGCCTACCTAAGCACTCGACTCATGTAGGCTAAGGTGCATTCATGCGACCTACTTGGGCACTCAACTTATGCTAGTTGAGGCACATTTATGTGACCTACTAGAGCACTTGACAAGATTGTTAACTGAGGTGCATTATGTGATTTATAGGGCAACAAGATTACTAGTGAGGCACAACCTACTGGATATTCATTGCTAGCTAAGGTGTGACCTACTGGGCATTTATCTTGACAATTAATCAGTTTGCTAGCTGAGGTGCATTCATGTTAGCCTAAATGTTATTGTTTGCAACCTACTGGGCATTCATCTCAACAAATATCCATTCATGCATGGTTTGCTAATAGAGCTATTATTTACAACCTACTGAGCATTATGGAAACTGAGAGGAATAAAGTTGTAACATTATAAACATTCATTAAAGAAAAATCTCCTACAACGAGGTAAAATTACAGATGAAAGTTCATAGTTACATTAAAAATTAATTGGCTATAGTCATGGCCTAATGAGTCTGATCTTTAGAAGGTGTGCTCTAGTAGGCTGGAGGGTCTATATATAGGGCGAGTAGGTCATCCATCACTTGATCTTCAGTGGCCTCCACGATCTGCGAGCTGTTCTCTCTTCAAATCACACCCTTAGTAGGAGAAACTCTAACTGCGAACCTCGTACCCTTATTAGAAGAAGCAGCTTTCGTGGCTTCCTTGAAACCCTTTATGGCCTCAAGAATATCCCTACCAAAAAAAAGGAAAGTCCATCCTTGAGTGTTGCTTCCACAAAGTGCATAAGAAAGAGGTGGAGGTTTTAGATTCTGCATTTTCTTTCGCTTTTGCAACCAGCACAATGATCTTTGCTTTAACCTGAGCAACCTCTTCTTTTTTCAGAGCAACTTCTTCCCTAGCCGCCTCATACTTCTTCTCAGTAGCTTCAACTTGCTACACTATCGCATCCAGTTCACCATTTACTCTTGTTAGCTCATCAACTTCTTTATTAAGGTTTGATGTAAGGTTGGATGTGATAGCCTCATGATTTTTCACCTTACGAGATAGAGCTTCCTTGGCTTCTTTTTTAGTGGCCTCGATGTTTCTTGTTTTGTTTTTCAACTCCAACGCCTTAGCAGTCGTAACGGCCAAGTCATTTTCAAGAATTTTCTTTTCCTCCTTCCAAGCCAAGAGTTTGTCCTTTAGCTTTATTACCCCTAGCACACTCTAAGAAATCAAATGGTCAAGATAGATTACAAAGAGGCAAAAGGATCAAAGTGAAAGGCTTTAACTTACTAGTATATCATGATGAGCTAATAGTCCATCAATCCCTCATTTGAGAACTCTTCTGATTCCAATGCTTTGGTACGGGACCCTAGGAGTAGGTCCACATTCTCCCAGAGGAAGTCATAATACTCTCGTGCCTTTGGGCCAAGACTGGTAGGTCACTCCTCAATCTCGACCACTGATGCCACCTATTTTGAAGTGGCAAAACTCTCTTTCCCTTGTCTACTATTTGTTTTTTGGTAGGGGGCTCGGATAGGGATGTGACCTCAACTGCCTTGATCATTTCAAGATACAAGGTGGGAACCAACACCTACGAGGATGCTACTACCAAGATCAGAGAAGATTAACTTGTAGCAGTAGGGATTGCAATGGCATCAAGAGTCAATGAGGTTGTGGCAACAGCACGATCAGTAGACTGAGCAAAAGGAAAGGTTGGTGGCCTTCGAAGGATAAGCCTCACCATGTTTTTGTAATCTTGAAAGTTTACTAGGCTGACCTCCCTAATTTGGAAAGCTCCAATCTCTCTGGTCAGCTCGATGTTTAAAGTTGGAGCAAGCTTGTATGAAAATAGGAGATCCTCGTCAAATTTGAGGTCATTGTTGAGATCGTCCATAACAGTGAACTGGTCCAACACTTCAACCTCCTCAGCCCCAAGCATTGGTTTTTCCTTGCCAGCCCCATCTGCAAAATGAAATAAAATGTTAAAAAAATATAATAAGTACATGAATTCATAGAAGATCGTATATCCTTAGCTCGCTTATCAGGAGTAAGGACAAAACTAAAGTTGCAAAGATGACGCAAAGATGGACAAGAAACACAAAACCAGTGGGTTTTGTAGTTCCCCACATTAGATTTGCCTTTGGCATCACCCTGTAGCAAAATTCTCTTATGCTCCATCTAGCTAGTTGAGAGATAATGTAACCCATCTCCTTGACCTATGCCCTTGATGCTATAAAGATAACAAAGAACCTTTGTAGAAAGAGGAGAGAGATTATTCCTAAGGTAAACTAGTGCAAGAGAGGTGAGCTAGGAGTAAGAATTTGGTGTGAGCTAGAAAGGGTAGAGCTTCAGTTTATTCAACAAATCGACAATATAGGGATGAACTAGGAACCTAAGCCCAACAATGAGATGGTGGGTGCTAATAGCAATAAATCCTAAAGGGGGATAAGCTATGTGGTTTTTAAGGGAAGGTGCCTTGATGTGGCAGCCCTTGGGGAATCGGTATGATTTAATAATGCTTTTAAGTTCATCGAGCTTGATGGTTGAAGGGTGGTGATTAAATACTACACTAGCTAGAGACCTCTCACTCCCAGCAACCTATTGCCCCTTAGTGGGGTTGGGACGAGCAAAAACCTCTTAGCGACCTTGCCACTCCCAGAGGCCGTTTCATCTATGGAATGTGTCAACTTCTTACTTTGGGATGGGGAGTTAGATTCCTCGGTGTCTATGAGCTGCCATCTACACAGAAGGAGGAATAATCAGGTCACTTCAAGTAAACCATACCTAAAAGCTAAAACTTCTATTTGCTAGATAGGGAATCTCCTATGCAACAAGTCATACATGCCTCATCAGCACATCTAAGATGGACTACTCAAAACATGGGGGCTCGACCAATGAGCCCGTCAAGTTGCTAAACCTAGGAAATAGAGGGCTAAATCCAACAATCTATAGCCTTAAAACCAATAGGCAAAATTTCTAGCAACTAACAAGCACATGCCACTGAACGAAGCAACAAAATACTAGAAGCACACAGAGCAAAGCATTCATGAAAAGAAGAAGCTTAAAGTCTGAGAAAACTTACTGTATCAATAGAACAAAATGAGTTCTGAAAGAGAACAATAAACAAGATTGGTCTTCGGTAACCTGAATCTAAAGATTACTATCGCGAACTTGGTGAAGTAGAAAAAATGAAGAACGGTGGTGACTTTTTGTAACAAGTAAGCTTGAGAGACAAGCAAGAAGTAGAAGTGTCAATTTTCAAAGTAACAAGTAAGAGGGAAAAAAAGGTTTTCTCACCTTATATAGCTTGAACGACTTCACCGTCAATTTGGAGACTAATCAACTACCCTCAATCTGATGGTCCAGTGAATAACAAAGCTTAGTAATTGCCACGTTGATAACTATAGGAAAATGCATGCATTTAATGTTGTAATAATGGTACGGGCAAATAAAATGATGGAACAAAAGTCTAAACAACGACATGGCAGATTGTAATCATTAGCTTTTACCAACGAACTATAGCTCCCGGTCTGCAGATTGCACTGAGAGCTAGGGGACTAATGTTATGGGTATTTTTGTAACCATATAAGTGGGCTGGTAAAAGCTTAATGGATGTGTCCAAGTGATAAGGACGCAGCTCATCCAGGATTGAGGTCATTGAGTAAAGCATCAAGTCACCAATTACGAACTCAGATCACTGGTCAACAAGAGTCAAAGTAGCAATCTCAGGTCATTAAGAACAAGTTATAGCTCGTAGATCAAAGCATGCTTTCCCAGCCATCAGTTTAGAGAAATCTATTCAATTGTTATTTAATAAAAATTCATTATTGATCATTGTGTAGCCAATTAATGACTCATTTCCATTATGGAATTACATTGTAACACCCCGACCACTATAAAAAGGGGAGTTGAAATCATTGTAAGGGATACATACACACACAAACAACAAAATACTAATACTCAGCAAAAAATACTAAAATACGATAACCATGGACGAAAACCTTGATTTTAGCCGAATCATGTTAAAAATCTCTTGGTGTTCATTTGCTTTTCCCTTTTCTCTCTTTCTTTCTCTTCCTTATAAATTTACATTCGCAACTTGTAGTTAGGGATGTTGGACTTAGATTAATCGATTTTAGATGTCAACATTACCAAAGTTTTATACCTTGAAATATGGTGTAATTATACCTGAAGTCCAAGTTATAAACAAGTTGGAGAAAAAGAAATATTTTCAAGAGGCTTAGCAAGCCATGAATCTATCAATCAATGTCACATTCACTTCTTCATGCATGTCACATATTTACTATTGTCATGTAATTGATGCCAGATCTAATTAAGTAATTAAATAATTAAAAATTAAATTAGAAAGACATATGATATAGGTGGAAATAAGGAGAAAATCACACACACACATATATAAATGAAATCAGCTCCACCTACATGGTCCCAATCCCCAATAAATATATATTATAAATTAATATAATGTATAATATGTAAATTTATAATAATTTTATATAAAAATTTATTCTATTTAACATAGTTAACATTATGTATATTTAAATATCTTGGTTAAGAGAGGGAGAGAGAGAAGATATTATGAAGTCATGCTCAATAATGAGTCATATATATGTATTTATATTGAAATATGTACATGAAATAGAGTACTAATAGGTCTATAATTTATTGACCTATCTAAACTTATCACTTATCCTATATAGACTTATCAATTATCCTATATAGGCTATTTACTTTAATTAACCTATTTACTAACACTCCTCATCATGTTGAAGCTTCCAAAACTTAAGCTTGTTACATTAATTTTGAGCTTTCAAAAAATAAAATATAATAAAAATAATTATAAAGAAAACTTAACAAACTTCAAACTACATGAACGACTTGTAACAAACACAGCATGCGAACAACTCCCTTAAACTAAACACTTAAACCCCAAAAACAATGCCAAATACTCAATAGATACAACTCCTAGAAGTTTTTAGCCAACTACCCTTGGTTGCTCCCTCAACCTTCTTCTAGTTGTTCTCCTTAGCACAAGGCACAAATGACATAGCTTCTAAAAGTCTTTTGCTAGCTTCCCTTGAGTCGCTCCCTGAACTTCCTAGTCGGTCCTCACAATCACCAACACCTATGTAGGAATTATGCCAAAACCACCATACTATCACAAACCATGTTGCTTCTATGTTATATTCATTGAAGCCATTTCCAAGATATTAAAGCAAGCCACACAACCAAATTAGTGGTCCAAACCATTTAATATTGAGGATAACCTTACTAAATTATAATTGTGCAAACACAAGTCATGCTAAATGGTGTTCCAAATCATATGAAGACACCAAAATTTACTAAATAGTCCTTCAAATCAAATGAAGTCATTAAAATTCACTAAACAGTGTTCCAAATCATATGAAATGCTAAAATTCATCAAATGGTGTTCCAAATTATATGAAATACCAAAATTTACCAAACAGCCCTCCAAATTACATAAAGATACCAAATTTCATCAAACAATATTCCAAATCACATGAAATACCAAAATTCGCCAAACAACCCAACTCAGCTTTGACTCACTCGGCTCAACACCATCTCTATCAAGATCATTTTGACAATTCACATATGCTTCATCATCATCACCAAACATGGCCAACCATATCTGAACCTTCAACAAGCTTGGGAAGATCCGAGGTAACCAATTTTTAATTTGTTAGAGCTCTGATACTACGTTGAGAGGGAGAGAGAGAGAAGATATTATGAAGCTGTGCTTAACAATGAATAATATATATGTATTTATATTGAAGATATGTACATGAAATAGAGTCATAATAGATATATATTTTATTGACCTATCTAGATTTATCACTTACCCTACATAGGCTTATCACTTTAACTAACATATTCACTAACAATCTAATTATTTATTTAAAATGTATTTTTATTGAACAAATTGTTATCATCATTGTCAATTCTAATTTTAGATTAAAAATTTTGGAAAAAAGTATAAAATTTAGACTTCGGGCAAGGCAGGGCCAAAAAAAATTAGAGTTGGGCCAGGATTCAGGCTCATGAATAATGTGTAACCATATGTAAAAAAAAACATAATTCATTAGCCCAAAGTTTGGTCCATGAACACCTCCATGCTCCGTTTGCCTCTTTGTTTTATTGAAAAGTGTTGCCTCTTTGGTATTTATTATTTTTTATAAGAATATTATTGTTATTAATTAATTGTTTTTTATTCCACTCTATTTATTTTTGTATTATTTTATTATATCAAACATAAAAACTAATCATTTCATTCATGATCATATCAAACAAAATTATAGAATAGTCAGTTCATTCCATTTTCATTCTTTTACTTATATCAATTTCATTCTATTCAATTAAATGAGTGATAATATCAGTGGTATGAATACGAATATGGGTACACTTAATTTCTTTTACTATTTCTATATAAATTAGATTGAGAGGCAGTGACATAGTAACATCTCAAGAGAAATATGTTTAATCCTACCGTATTAAAATTTTAATGTTATTATTTATTATATTTTGACAAAAGTCATCTTTTTTTTTTTAACAGGAGTGACAAGTCACTTAATATACACTAAAGGAGAAAAAGCCATTTAATTTGATATTATTATTATTCAATATACAAAAGTAGTATTTTAACTTGTCAAAAAATAATATATAATATTAAACATTCTAATATTAAGATAAAATTAAAAATATTTTCTATCTAGAAAATGCAAACAATCCACCATTAGTACCAATGAGCATCCAAACTATATCCGAAAGAGATTGAGGGCACATGAGGCAGAGATAGTATATGATATCCAATTTCCATAAGAACAATGTTATCCTATATGGTAATTGTAGGCTACATAAAATATTGTAGAAGTGAAGTGGGCCAATTCCTCATGACTCAATTGTGAGTAGTAAGATGAATTAGTTAAGTCATTATGCAATTAAGTTTAGATAGTGTATAGCGACTCCTTGTACATATAAGTTTAGATATAAAAGAGAAGTTTCAAAATATTAATGAAAACAAAATCATTGTTCATGTGAGAAAGCTTAAGATCTTGACACATAGCACTATTTTGTTTGTTATTTTGCCTTCTTTGTATACTTTTTTCCCCCTATTTTACTTTATCAAAATAGTATTTTCACTTTAAAATATTTTGATCTCTTTCTTAGAAAATTTTGAAGTGAACTTTGATAACATTGTATGGCACTTTTATCACTCTATCACAAATATATCATTTTGAACATTATATTGTGTTGCTATAATAGATAACAAAAGACTTAAGATAAAGTCTTTTATGTATTAAATTAAAATTTAGTATGAAAATAATTGATGAAATATAGATGATAAAAATTTAAAGATGAACTTATTTTTACGGTGTATTGGTTGCCTGCTGTAGCACATTGCATATTAGTATAATTTTAGTGGACATAAAGTTCACCATATTGGGAGAGTACTCCACATAGAGAAAAATTAAGAGAAGGCGAAGCTTGCTCTAAAAATTACGATGTATCTTTGCCGCTGCTTGCTTCTATTACAGGTTGGAAGTGGTGCATCGCTGGTTCGAGGCTTGCTTGGAGTTGCTGATTGTTGTCGAGGAAGCCGAAGACGAAGTTGCAGAAGCAGAAGAGTTGGAGGAATAAGTCAATACGTTGAAGTGAAGTACTTGTTGAGATTGGCCTAGTGGGTATTTAATTTATAAAATTTTTATTTATTACATCATTTGTTAGTTTAATTAAATGGCTTCCTCTAATTCTAGGACTAATGTGAAAAAAAAAAAATCTTATTGGAAATAGGAGTCATGTGGGTTGGGAATATTGTTTTAAAGTTGATGGAAATTCTAGAAAGATTAGATGTAAATATTGTAACAAAACAATAACTAAAGGTGTTTATAGATTGAAACATCATATAGCTAGTAGTCACATGGAAAAAGTTTCTTAATGAAAAGTGCTAGATGTTAAAAATAAAATGATAAAATGTGTTTCGAGGGCAATGGATATTTCAACTAAGAAAAAACAAGGATTCTTTGGAAGTGATACAATGATGTTGAAATGAGTAATGCATCTGTTAGATAAAGTTAGAGAAAGCAATGAAGTTTTTAACTTCAAAAAAGGTATCTAGAATCAATGTTGAAAACCACTCTTAGTGCATGTAAAACTTAATCTACAATAAATTAAATGTTAAAAAAAAATACTATTATAGAAATAAACTTACATGTCAGTTATGTCACACATATCATATTGATTTGGAGACCAACGTCTATCTGAGTGACATTGTAGGTTAGAACAATCTATGCCAGATTTTTAACCAACGTGTAAAACAAGAAACGATCTGGGTTTTTAATCTACAATCAACATCTTTTTATTTGAAATTTTTTTACACATATTTGTTTAATAAAAAACCAACTTGAAATAATTTTTTAAAAAGGATACAACTTGGCTAAGTTATGGAACCAATGTGAAAAATCACTAAAAACGTCAATTTCTTATTGAAAACTGATGTTTTTTCTCTAAAAAAAACTACTGACCACTAAGATGTCAATTTTTTTCTTATTAAATACTAACGTCTTTACTTAAAAAAAAATGTTAGCTACATTTTTACAGAAACTTGTTGTTTGTTAAATTTTTATAGAAACCTATTGCTATTTACACTTTTGTAAAAACAACCATCAAACCAAAATCTCTAATCACTCAACAAAATCCTAATTTTAACAACTTCAAACATTTTATTAGATTAATGAAAAATTCAAGACATTATAAAATTAATTAAAATCAAAACATGTCAAATTAACAATAAGTCTATACATTCTTCTACTGAATTGAGTTAGAGAAATCCTGGCCACTGATCTTGAATTGTTGACAACTTCTTATTAAGTGTAAGGGATTTAATTTCCTTCAAAGTACTACAAATTTATAAAAAAAAAACTAGCATATTAAAATGAAATAGTTGTCTATATATACAATAAACACATAATCAGGTTTAAACATCTAAACTAAAAATTAAATAGTTGCCTACATATACAATTAAACACATAATCAAGTATAAGTATCTAAACTAAAAATTATATAGCTAGTTGCCTACATATAATAAACACAATCAAGTAAAAGCATCTAAACTAAAATTATGTAGCTAGTTGACTCCATATACAATAAACACAAGATATATCATGTATAAGCATCTACACTAAAAATTATATAGTTTTACACATATACAATAAACACAATCAATTACCTTCAATTTTTCCTAATTTTTCTCTAGGAGGATCTTCATTTAATATCCTTTCACCTTATTCATTTCGCATATAGAACTCCTCCAAGTTGCCTTCATCAATCATAGGAGGTAGTCCTAAAGAGAAAGAAGGAGCCTTTTCAATATCATTACTTATGTTTTCTTCATCTCCTCACTAACAATCTGTCTTTTCCATTGAAGAACTACTGCCACCTTTTATCACTCGAGTACATGATATAAAAAATTTGTTTTGCTTAGGATGCCATTATGAACGGTTCCCCCTTGTGAGCTTCCTTATTAAGGTCCACCAATGTGATCCCTAATTTATCGACTCAGATGTCATTATTATTCTTAACCCATTTATATTAAAATATAGACACCTTGAATTTGATATAGTCAAGCTCTCATAGGTCTTTAATAACGCCATAATATAACATATTTGCGCACACAAGGTTTTTTATCTTTGGAACTAGAAACATGCATTGATTAACCACCAAAGTAATCCCACTATTTTGTATAGTGCCTATGTTATTCTATCCTATGTGTAGAAAGAATATCCATTAATATCATATCCATGATAAGATAAGACTTCCATGCAAGGCTTGTGGACTAACTATCTTGTAGTCTCAGAAACATCATTTGGAAAAATGAACCCGATTTTGGAATGAAGAAATAAAGGAGTGGTTGTTCAGCTTATACCCACTGCTCATTTTTTTTCCACGATTCTGCTTTCTTGTAAAGGTCATATGCTTATCCAAGTAAGGTTTTATTTCTTCACTATTATGTAAGACATAAAGGTGTGCTTGTACCCATATTTCACAATTAATGCTCACCACTTAGGTCTCAGTGTACCCTTGCCTGCAATTCTTTTCTCGTGATGAGACTTGGCAACTTTGATAGCTTCTGCATTTGATAAGTATTCATTGAGAACTCAACAATCTCTTCAGCTATGTAGCCTTTAACAATACATCTTTTAGGTTGATGTTGATTCCTTTGTCTGAGTTAGTTAAGTCATTGATTCTTTTATCTACATACTCTTAAGTTTCTCCCCCTTTTACTTGCTCCTTTCTTGATGAGATGCCTAATTGACATGAATAAAGTTATGAAATTTAAATTTTAGAAATATTGTAAAATTGGGTTTTTCCAAAAAAAAAAAAAAACTTATCAGATAGAAAATGATACCTCTGTAGCCAAAATGATTAGACTCTTCAACCATGCAATGTAAGTCCTAGTCACTTAGCCCATAGTCCTTAATTCATCCATTAGAATGTAGTTTTGTAGTTAGATCCAATGAACAATGACCTTCACTTGACTTGGTAGTTCTTGGCAATGAAAGGTGCAGCTGTGGAAAACCCTCCCATACGCCACTATATAGTCTTCAGACATCAAAACTAGCTAAGATTTGGCTTTTTCCTATGTAGATAGAAAAACTAAATTAAAAAAGTTATAATGCTATTTTTCACAGATAAAATTAGAAACTACTTACATAATAAAAGAACTTTAAGATTTTAGTGATAGTCATTTAACTCCAGTAGCTCTATGAATGGGTCGAGGTATGTTGGGCAGTTGGCTTTCGTGATGCAAGGTGGGGAAGGAGGGTGCATCTTTACCCTATTGTCTACTGGCATTGGATTGACGAATGGTTGCATGCCAATCTTCTTAAGGTCTACCACCATCTTTCACTTATAGAATTCTTTCATGTTAGCCCAGGTCTCCTTTCTCACTTTTTATGTCACCTAAGTAGTAATCTCTATAATAAGATCCTCCATAGATGATCCTTGATGATGCTTTGATGATCCTCTAAAATAGGCCTTAAGACCCACTCTTCTTCCAACCCCCTAACATGGTTAAGAAGTTCTTGAGTTTCCAATATAGCTATTAATATGTCCATCCTTCTGGATGGAGTAAACTCTCTTTAGGTCGTTCGCTACATGAGACAATTTTGTGGCATACAATTAAGAATATTTATTAGCACTTAACACTTTCAATTATTTACAATTTTAATTACTTAAGCAATTAACACTTTCAAATTACTTACAATTTTCTCGATAACTATCTGGCTCTTTTCGATCATTTATTCACCCTTTGTGTTGACCCTTGTTCTCTTCTATAATTCATGCCAAGATATAGGAAGTGCTGGTGAATCAGATTGATTAGAAGCTTGTTAGACTACAAGTTTTTCTTTCATTAAAGCTTACTCTAACTTCACACGTCTTTCATGAGATAGCTTATGCTTATACTTGTTTTTTGCTTGTCTCTCTATATTGGTTGCACTCATACCTTGTTGACAAAAAAAATAGTTAATAAGATAGTCAAATTACTTATAATAGTTAAAAAAATATAAGGTAAGATGAAAAATTTACTTGAAAAGCCTTAGATTGGCTTTGCTCCACAAAATCATCCTAAACTTTTTGATCAAGGAAGTTATTTTTCTTAAGGGGTTTTCATCACCCTTTCTCTTGATGGTGATGTAATCCCTTGTTAATTGATTCTTGAAGTCTTTCCACTGCTTCTGACAAGCTTTATGACTTATTATCTCATCCCCGCATTAGCATCAAAGGTGGTCTACAAGACAACAAACACATAGATTATACTGATATATAATTATTCTAAGAAGATAGTTATATATATCTTAAACACAAATTAAAGATAAGTAATATATACCAAGATATCCTACCAAATGTTCTCCTTGATGTCCTTTGATACCTTTTTCCACTGTTTAATATTGATTGGCACTTTAATGTGCCAACATTTCAATATAACTCTTATATTTGGATGAACCAGCCCCATTTGCGTGACCTTTAGCACTAAACTTTCATCTTTTCTCCTTTATTACACATCAAGATAATCTCCTTCATAAGTGTAGCATCCATCATACTTTCTCACTTATACACTATGCTAAAACGAATGTATATGCTTATTTTTTTTAAAAAAAAAGAAAAAAAAGAAGTTAATCTCACAAAATAATAATTCAGGGACTATATCATCATTGTATCAAAATAAAGATTAAGGAGTATCTTGGGAAACCAAAGTTATATTAGGGTAAATAAGTATCATTCTAGGTCTATCTAAGTTCATTTGAGGTTTTGGCTTCTCAATATTAATAATATGTGCTCAAATTTTTCATACTCTAAATATTTACAACTTTACATAGTATAAATATATATGCTTAGATGCAACCTCAGTATCAATAATATGTACTTAATCACAATGAACTTGAAACTATCTTTTTTTGAAATTTAACTTAATCACAATCCTTTGGGTTTTTACATAGCAAAGCTATAGACATGTGTATAATTTCATCACACATAAATAAATGAGATAAGTATATAATTTTATTACACATAAATAATAAGTATATGTTACAAGGCTAATTTAAGAAAACAAGGCATGACCATCGATTGCTACCTCATACTAGCCAAAAACCATTGCCAAAAACTAAACCCTAACCCAAATCATTCCTGGTAAACAAACTAGGAAACAAAAAAGAATGAAAAGTTAAACCTTAAACTATAAACCATCAACCAAGTACAAAGCTGATAAAATATAAAAAACTTTGATATAACTTAGCAATGAAGAAAAGAAAATACTATAAGAAGAACAAAGTTCCCTACCTTAATCAACGATGGATTTGAAATGCAAAGATCGAAAGTAGCGAAGACAAATGTAGCAAAGGTTTGAGAATGATTTTGGGTAAATATTTTAGATAGAGGTGGGTAGAATGAGAGTCAAGGGATGAACTAGCATGTTATGCAAAAATGCCTAGACTTTAGATTGGTTAATACGTATGAATTGACATCAATTCTCATGCATCTACTTCTGTTCCTTATAAATAATCGATGCCTTAAAGTTTATACATCGATTTTTCTTAATAAAAATTGTTGTATTAATTTTCAACATATTTACTAAAATACCACCGTTGTTTCATAATAATATATCCATTGAATATTTTTTTGAATTATTTTTTTCCATTTTGTTTTTATGTCAGATTTTATGACAATAGACATATCATTTTTTAACATATTTACAAAAACACCACCACTGCTTTAATATTATATACCCATGTTGAATTTTTTTGAATTATATTTTTCCATTTTGTTTATACATTAATCTTTTATGACAATCGATGTATTACTTTTCAAAATATTTACAAAACACCATTGTCACTTCAACATTATATGCCTGTATTAAATATTTTGAATTATCCATCTACATCTGTTTTTATCAAAAATTAACATCTCATATACATCTCTTCATATACCCGAATATAAGTGCTTTGAACTTATTTTGAATTATTTTGACACTTCTGTATTCTTGGTAAAATAGAAGAAATTAATTGTAATATTATTATATCAATAAATTAGTTGTATATAAACAATTTGATTAAGAATTCAATTGATAAATTAATAAAAAATATTTTAAGAAGTCTTGAATTATATTATAATAAAATTCTTTGAAGTATAATCAAATAAGAATTTAATTAATAAGTTAGTAAAAATTTTTAACAGTTGAGGAGCTATTTCTGAATTGTGTAGTAGAGAATAAATAGGTTAACAAAAATCTAAAATTTTTTACACTAGTGCTATTCCATTCAACTGTATGAAAAATCCAAAATTTGTAAAGATGTCAATTAATTGTAAAATATGGAACTAGATTGAAGCCTTGGTTTAATGGTCAGATTTGGGAAAAATACTGGAATAAAGTGGTTGCCTGCACTATGAAGTTGCTTAAGGAACACAAGGAGCAATAGGAACAAAAAAGGTTGTACTATCATGTTAGATGGGTCGATAGACAAAAGAAAGTGATAAGGTGCCAATAGCTAGTTGATAAGGTGAAAGAAATTTGTTTGTCATGAAGTTGCTTAAGGAACACAATTTGTTTGTTAATAGCCAGACAATCTTTTTATCTTCAATTGATACATCTAAATTTTCAAAGATAGTTAATAAGGTGTTTAAGATGCTAGATGCAATTGCCGAAAAAGTAGGTGAAAGGAATGTTGCGCAAGTCATTATTGTGCAAGTCATATGGGTAGTTTGTCATGAATGACTTCATGAATAAGATAGAGGTCTTTTTTATAGGCCACTCAATATGCTTAGGACTATTGAAACAACTTTCAAGAAAGAATATCTTGTATTGATGGCTAGTACCTTTTCTAAGCCCAAGAAGGGAAAGAAGAAGAATCCAAAGAAGAAGAGTTCTAAAGCTAAGGCAGAGGTTAAGAAACCCAAAGGAGGTGTACAAAAGAAGAAAGAGAGTGCTCCCAAAGACATCTACTACCATTGCAGAGTAGAAGGTCATTAAAGGCAAAATTGTAAAGCTTATCTCAAGACTAGGAAATAGAAGAAGCTTAGAGAAATTTCTACTTTAGGTATCCTTGTGATAAAGATAAACTTGTCTTACTATTCTGCTAATTCTTGGATATTAGATATTGTGGCTCATAGATTTGTAATGATGTGTAGAGACTAAGAAATAGCAGAAAGCTACAAAACCATGAAGTGGACATGCGAGTCAAGAATGGAGCAAAAATTGCTACTATTCGCATAGGAACCTATCTTTTAGCATTTTCTATAGGCTTAATTCTAGAACTATATAACTATGATTATGTTTCTACAATTTCTAAGAATATTATTTGCATTTCTTGTTTAAACTAAGAAGGATTTGCTTTTATCTTTAAGAATAAGAGGACTTTTTTTGTATATGGTAACTTGTTTTATGGTAGTGGCAAAGTTGTTAGTGGATTGTATATTCTAAAACTAATGTTGGTCCCAAAAGTTACAATCTTTCCTTTAGATCAAATGATCTTTAGATTGTGAATCTAGTTAGTTTTACAAAAGCAAAAGTCTTTAAACAAAATTATTAGAGCATCTTATTGGATAATCAAAATTGAATTGTAGTCATTGATTTGGATGTGATATAGAATTCAGAAACAGTTGTAATCAATTAAAAAGAATATAAGAGTGTAGAAATATAAATGCAGAAATGTAAATGACACAAGGATTTTTAAAGTGGTTTAACTTCAATTGAAATTGCAATTGAAGTCAACATCCATTAAATCAATCCTTAACTAGATGGCCACTTTTATTAACAACCACAAGAATTAACTGGGCTCTTGTATAGCTAGTTCATACACAAGATTTGACCAGGCTCTTACTAACCTATAGATATAAAAATTCTTTCATCTCCTACAAACTATGATCAACCTCATAACCTAGAAAATACTACAATAATTCTTTACAACTTTAACTAGTTATGATCAATCTCACAACTAAAGAAGATGCAAAGGGAAGATTAACCTCTCCTTTTGTATCTTAGATTTTTATAAACCTAAAAATCTAAAAAGAAAACCAGATTCTTACCAACCTAGAAATCTGAAATGAAAACTAGAATTAAGGTAAGAAATACAATACCAAAATTTGAGATGAATATCTCAAATATCTAATGTGAATTCTCCACTAATTTGATTCAAGATCCTTTGATTTGATGAAATATAGTGAGGTAATGATAAATTTGGTGTAGTTTAGTTATCTCTATTTTTTTTTTGCACTTGAAGAAATGAATGTGTTCTAAAAATTGATTGAGATTGAAATAAGGTTAGGGGTATTTATAGTGTTGTAACTGACATTTGAAAAATAATTAACTTCCAATCTATGAATCGATTCAAAGTTGTTACTAACTAATGAATCAATTTGTGAATCGATTTGTCTATGAATATCATTAAGAAGTTTATGACAAAATCAATGCATGAATTGATTTACAATATTATGTGAACAAGTGATGAATCGATTATCAAACTTTTCATGAATCGATTACCTTATCGATTCAAGAAAATTCCTAACCTTTGGTAAAAACATTTTTCAAAACTTTTCTTCATGAATTGATTGCTAAATCAATTCAAGTATAGTTTCATAAGATTTTAGTATGAATTGATTTGTGAATTGATTCGCATAGTGAAAAATCATTTTTATAAAACTTGCACTTGTGAAAAATCATTTGAAAATTTAGTTTGAAAAACATTTAATTTTAGTTCATTTCAAGTGATTTATTTCTACCTCAATATAACTATTTTAAGAAGCTTGCTTGGATCAAATTGGATTAGAATTCACTTACAAAAGATCCTAATAAAAAAAATTAAAAGAATTACTAAATTTTAATATGGATCTTTTGAATCACATACTTTGATCCTATAAAATAAACAACAAACACTAAAACATATGGTTAGATTCAAAATTATTTTTAACATCAAAACTAAAGAAATTATAATAGTAAAGCAATCTCTCTAGCTAGGCTAACATTTTCCTTAGTATGGCTAATAATCTCCCCCTTTTTGATGGTGACAAACAATTTTGGATAAGGATCAAAGTATATAAAAAAATTTAGTACTACTAAAATCAAATCTAAAATCAATTTTGTCTTATATCTCTTCCTTTCTCAAAATTAAAAAACTTTTCTTACTTACATTACTTTCAATTTTTACTCTTTTTATTTATTTATTTGCTTAATCTTATTTATTCTATCTCCCCCTTTTGAATTGAAGATAACATCTTATCTAAATTTGTTATAATTTGTTATTTACTCCCTTTAAGACTTTATTTAAAATCTTTTTATTCTCTCTTCATCTAAAATCCTTCATTCTCCCTTTGAGATCTTATTTAAAATCTCTTCATTCTCCCCCTTTTGGCACATCAAAAAGTAGTAATGCATTCATAAAAAATTAATGTACTAAAAAGAATTGAAGAATGTATAATCTAAATATTAGAGTAGTATAGAATCCAAATTCCAAATACCACAATATATGATAGCAAAATCCAGTATATAAAAAAATACAGAATTCAATCAACATATAATATGATATCAAAATTTAGAAATATCTAGAAAATTAACATACAATATTTAGAATTCATCAATATAGAGCATCAAACTACATAATCTCTAAATATCAAGATATAATCCAGAAAATCAGAATATCAATGAAACAAGGAGAATGGGATTGAGGGATACAAGAAAATATTAGTCCACAACATACTAAGTAGGTGAAGGTTTTTGATCATCCACTCTTTGAACTCCTCATCATGTTCTTGCATTTGTTGTGAAATCTCATGCAACTGAGTTGCAATGGAATTGAATTGCTTATTAACCTGGTTGCATTGGTTCCAGTGTTCAATTTCCAAACATGCCAGGCAGTCATCCACTGACTCAATTAAAGATTGCTATTTGTCCATTTGATCAATCATATGTGTGTGCAGTTTTTGTATTTCCTCAATTATTCTTGCTTCAGCTTCACTAGACAACCCAGCTCCTCCTGAGCTTGTGGATCCTCCAGTAGTTTGAGGAATATATGACTATTTCCTAGTCCATTTTCCTTGTTCATTTTGTTCTAGACCCATCTTGTGTAGATATGATACATTTATTATAGAAGTAGAGTTTATTAGCAAAAATTGGTGCTCATCAGAAAGTTTTAGTTTGAATTTGGCAAAGATAGCAGAAAGGATCATGTCATAGGGAGGAAACCAATATCTATTCTTGTAGAACATTCAGCCAAATATTTAAGTATAAAATAGGGCATATTAAAATCAAATTGATTTTTAATCTCCCACATCAAAAATAGTTCATCCTCCACAATTTGTGTAAAATTTGTGATCCTAAGAAGTATCATCTTACACAAAGCATAATGTGAGATCCTATCATCAGGAGATAAGCCAGTAATGAGCAATTTTCCACTTTCGTCCTTAGGGTTGGAATAAGGAAAGAGCATCCTAATGTCTAATTCCCTGTAGTAATTAGGAAAGGATCCTGCATTAAGTTTAGGATGTGTTGCATCCATGCCAAATTCATTAGCTAAAAATTTTGAATCAATCACTATGTGTTTATGCATCACATAATAGGATATTTTATCATTACCAATAGCAAGATTAGCATAAAACATTCTAACTAGCCTAGGGTAAGTGTTTCCTTTACATGTTAAAAATTTCTCTAACCTATGCTTGGCTAATAATTCTAGTAGGTGAGTAGTTTGTAACAATTGTTCACTAAAACATTTTAATGATTCTACCTTTCTATTGGCTAGTTGGAGAAAGATAGCATACTCACTAGGTGAATTGAAGTATGACTCTTCTTCTATTAGTGTGGATGGTTAGGCTACTGATTTTTCTTTTCTCTTGATTATGAGTTTGATTCTTTTCGACATCATGTAGAGATTTTTGGAAAATCTGGGTAGTTAGGGTTTTGGAGTTGAATTTGGGATCTTTTGATTTTGGAAAGTTTTGTTGAAATTGATTAGTTAGAAATGTTAGATGTGATGTATCTAACCTTTCTGTGAAAGAAATTTGTGTAAAAAGATGTTGACGGTTGGAGATTTAAGTGTGAGAGTATTCGAGTTGGTTGAAGGAAAAATTGTGAAATAAAGTTGAAATTGATTTAGGTATATATAGAATCACGTTCTGAATTGATTTGTAAATCGATATAGAGACCAAATATTTAAAAAAATGAATCAATTTATGCATGAGTTGTTCATAGGATTCTTATGTAAATCGATTATGGAATTGATTCATCCAGGTTTATTAAAATTTTAAACAATTTTGAGGTCTTCCCAAAAGATTGAAAATTTTGTGAATTAATTCTTGTATCAATTTATAGAGTAAGTTTTCAAGATATGAATCAATTCAAAAACTCAAATAAATCTTGAAAAAATTTGACTCGATTATTGAATCGATTTAGGAAGTCCTGAATTCAGTTTTCATATAGTTTTTGTTTCAAAAATGGTTTTCATAATCTTTGAGTCAGCCAATGAATAGTTTAATACTATTGAGAACTCATATCTCACATTAGGTACCTAGAAAACAAACTCAGGGCAATCACCGATGCCTAAGTTAGTATTTGCAATGTACAATACAATTAAGCATAAAAGATAAAAGAGTATCAAAATATACTAATGTTGGAAAATTAACATGCTTAGTCATGTGGTGAGTGCAACTGCTATCCAAAAGTCATGAGTTGCTTCTTTTATCTCCCACATGCCTATAAAACAGAACTTACACTTGCTTTGCTGGTACCCAACTAGTCTTAGGTCCAGAATTGTTAAGGGTCACAATAAAATTTCTATTGGAAATGGATGCCTTAGGTAACCAAATTAATTTCTTATTTGGTTTCAACATATAGGTTCAATTTCTATATGGACAATGTATAATATGATATCCTTTACTATTATAGTAAAAGCAAGTAATGTAACTGTAATTCCTTTTTGATTTTTTTTTTCTTAAGTTGCTTATATCCTAAGCCTTTCTTATTCTAAAAATCTTTTTGATCATTCAAAAAGTTGTTGAGTCTTAACTTGCTATTTGTAAAGCCTTGTAAGGTTTTTGTCAAGCTATTTATTTCTAATCTATAGGCTTCACATTGATCACATATCTTACTCTCACTAAACAATTTTTCAGCTAAATTATTCAAATCACTATTTTCTTTTTCAATTTGACTAATTTTCATAATTAGGCTTTCATTTTCACTTTTAGCATGCTTTAATTCTTTCTTAGCTTTCAATGAAGAATCATTGAGTTCAATATATACATCATCAATCTCTTCATTAGTCTCATTATCACTTTCATCATTACTATTATTACTAGAGTAGAAAAAGGATTCAAATACCTTATGGTCTTCATCTTCTTGAGCCATAAGGCACAACAATGCTTCTTTTTCTATTTCTTCTTCAGAATCAGTTTGCTTATCATCCCAAAAGGCTAGATCAACTTTCTTGAAGGATAGTTTTCTTTTCCTCCTTTCATTCTCAAGCTATCCTTTTAGGTAGACGAGGTAATCCGATTTAATGTGTCTGGGTTTTTTACATTCAAAGCATGTTGTAGTAGTGCTAATAGAGTTTCCTTAATCAGCCTTATTCTAATTTCTTTTTTAAGGTGTAGCTTTTCTCTTTTCTTTATTCTTCTTTTCTCTGAGAATTCTTTGCAATTTTTTACTCAGCAAGGCCATATCTTCTTTTTTATCTGCATCTCCGCCATTGTTTGATTCTTTTTCATCATCAAATATCTTTATAGCTTTAAGTGCTAAAGTTTTCTTCTTTTTGTCATTACCATTCTTTTTATATCTCTTCAGCTCTAGCTCATGCTCTTCCAAATTTTTATAGAGCTCCTGAATGGTTGGCATTCCTATCTTAAGTGATTCCTTGATGGTTGTCACCTTAGATTGCCATTCTTCTGTTAGAGATCTTAGAATTTTGTGCACTAAATTTTCATTGTCAAATGTTCTACCAAGAAGCATAAGATGGTTAGTGATAGTAGAAAATCTTTAGATAAGGTCCTTGCAAGATTCACTTTCTTTCATTTTGAACATGTCATACTAAGAAACACCTTAGATGCTTTAACTTGTGTAGTGCCAACATGTGCTACTTCTAATGTATCCCATATTTGTTTAGCAATGATATAATTAGATATCCTTTCATATTCATTAAGAGATAGTAAATTTGAAATAATCCATTTGACTTTGGAGGCTAGGAGGTGTCTTTTCCTTTTCTCCTCAGCCCAAAAGGATTTTGGCTTAGGTTGTGGAATCCCATTAGTAAGAGTTTGTGGTGGATCATATCCATCCTCAACAATTTCCCACATGTCTATATCAGTGGCTTCAATAAAATCTCAAAATTTCTGCTTCTAATAAGTATCGTGATGTTCATTAAAACCAAGGGGCTTGTTTGAGGAAGGACATTTAGGTAAAACTATGAAACTAGAATCCATAATGTCTTTGAAAATAAAAGAGTATCAAGAGCCAAAGCTCTGATACCAATTATTGGTCCTAAAAATTACGATCTTTCCCTTAGATCAAATGATCTTAGATTGTGAATCTAGTTAGTTTTATAAAAGTGGAAGTCTTTAAACAAAATTATCAAACTATCTTATTGGATAATCAAGATTGAATTACAATCATTGATTTAGATATGATATAGAATTCAGAAATAATTGTAATCAATTAAAAAGAATATAAAAGTGCAGAAATATAAATGCAAAAATGTAAATGACACAAGGATTTTTAAGTGGTTCAACTTCAATTGAAATTACAATTGAAGTCTACATCCATTGGATCAATCCTCAACTAGATGACCACTTTTATTAACAACCACAGGAATTAACCAGGCACCTATATAACCAGTTCATACACAAGATTTAACTGGGCTCTTGCTAACCTATAGATACAAAAATTCTTTCATCTCTTACAAACTGTGATCAACCTCATAACTTAGAAGGTACTAAAAGAATTCTTTACAACTTCAACTAGTTATGATCAACCTCACAACTAAAGAAGATGCAAAAGGAAGATTAGCCTTTCCCTTTGTATTTCAGATTTCTATTAATCTAGAAATCTAAAAAGAAAATTAGATTCCTATCAACCTAGAAATATGAAATGAAAATAATAATTAAGGTAAGAAATACAATACCAAAATTTGAGATGAATATCTCAAATATCTAATGTGAATTTTTCACTAATTTGATCTAAGATCCTTTGATTTGATGAAATATAGTGAAGTAGTGATAAATCTGGTATAACTTAGTTATCTCTGTGTTTTTTGCACTTGAAGAAATGAATGTGTTATGAAAATCGATTGAGTGTGAAATAAGGTTAGGGGTATTTATAATGTTGCAATGGATATTTGAAAAATAACTAACTTTCAATCTGTGAATCAATTCAGAAGTTACCAACTAATAAATTGATTTGTGAATTAATTCATCTATAAATATCATAAACAAGTTCACGACAAAATTGATGCATGAATCAATTTACAATATTATGTGAACAAGTGATGAATCGATTACTAATCGAATCAAATGTTCTGTGAATCGATTACCTGATTGATTTAGGAAAATTCCTAACATTTGGTAAAAACATTTTTCAAAACTTTTCTTCATGAATCAATTTGGGTGAAGTTTCACAAGATTTCAGTATAAATCAATTTGTAAATTGATTCACACAGTGTAAAATAATTTTTATAAAACTTGCACTTAAGAAAAATCATTTAAAAATGTAGTTTGAAAAACATTTAATTTTAGCTCATTTCAAATGATTTATTTTTACTTCAATATAACTATTTTAAGAAATATGCTTGGATCAAATTGGATTAGAATTCACTTACAAAGATCTTAATAAAAAAAATAAAAGAATTACTGAAGTCTAATGTGGATCTTTTGAATCACATACTTTGACCCTGCAAAACAAATAACAAACACTAAAACATATAGTCAGATTCAAAATTGTGTTCAACATCAAAACTAAAAAAATTATAATAGCAAAGCAATCTCTCTAGCTAGGTTAACAATTTCGTCAGTAAGGCTAACAACTAAGACAAGAGATTTTAACTATCGCAAATGAGAAACCCAAGTTTAATGAATTTATAAATGCATCCTATTCTTGACATTGTAGATTTCGTCAATTTAATTAAACTAGAATCACAAAGTTACATAAAGAAAGATGCTTGGATCCATTTGATTACGAATCTTATGAAACTTATGAATCATGTCTCATTTGAAAAATGACAAAAAAGCCCTCTTCGGAAGGGGTGAACATGTCAAAGAAGTACTAGAGGTGATATATAGTGATGTATGTGGTTAGATGACTACTCTAGCAAAAGGTGCATTTTCCTACTTCATTACATTTAAAAATGATTATTCTAGGTATGAGTATGTGTATTGGATGAGATACAAGTCTAAAATCTTGAAAATTTCAAAGAATTCAAAAGTGAAGTACAAAAACAATCTAGAAAAATTATCGAGACACTTAGATCTTGTTGGTCCCAGTTAAGAGTGATTAGAATTAATCTAAGAAAGTGGAATAAGTTTGGATCTTTCCCTTATCTCGTTGGAGATTGGT
>JANHAO010002196.1:0-29632 GCA_026873985.1 Saraca asoca
GCCTGCCTTCTGAAATATTTTCTGCCCACTTACTTTATTAATTCTGGTCCTTCTAGAATAAACTATAACTCCTTTGGGCTTACTCGTCTTGACTCAATTCTAATTCTTGGGTTCCCATCAATATATTACATGCAAAATTTATACAAAGTTGCAATGAAGCATTATCCTTTATTTTATTCTAGAAGAAAACTTCTATAGGAAGTTGTTTCTGTTTTATTTATGGTTTTTGTTAAATGAATTTGTCTTGAGAAGAGAGAATTAAATGCACCATAAAACATGCAAAAGTAGAAATGACAAAGAACTATGAAAATGAAGTTCATAGCAATCTTATCGGGGGAGAGGAATATGCTATCATGATCAGGCAACTTCATCCAAACAATTGCATACAAAATCAAGATGACAGAGGATCATTCTAAACAGAAATGAATCATGACAAGTCCGATAACAGTTTTCCATCCAGAGGATCATTCTAAACAAAAATGAATCATGAGCAACCCGGAAAACATGGAATATGGTTCATCACAATTAGGAACGAGTATATGTAGTTTCAGTCTCAATGGCTCATAACATATCCAGCACAAGAAATTATCAGTGTCGGCCCAGCAGATTAGAATTACGTGAAAATAGTCATTTGCAAAATTATTGTCAAATAGACCATGATTTACAATGGAAAATGAAAACTACCAGAGCCTCCAAATCCTACTTGACAGAGAGGACTGCAGTATTGTTACTATCCTATGATAGGAATGACCAACAGCTTCTACCAATCATGCTGATAACTTTGGGTCAAAAAAATAAGCTGTTCTAGAAATTCTAGCTCATGTACATTCTCCAACAATTTTGCTGTAATATATCTACAAATAGAACTGTTAAAATCTATTTCTTCCTGGAATACATCAGCAGGTTTACATTTAATATACATAGAACCACATTGGACCTACCTAGTATGATACACTGTATGCAGAGTTCCCATTCAATAAGCCAAGGAAGGGCTCATTGCCATCATTGTATGTCACCTGAAGCTAAGACTTCTCTGACTGCTTAGAGAGTTCTTTATCAGCAAAATGAAGTAGTCGTCTTACTCTTAGTACCATGTCACAATGGAAAGGAAGCGATGTGCGTCTCTCTAAGTATGCTGGGCTCACAGTCATCCATGATAGAGCATGGAGCTCTGCTGCAAGAGACTCGAGAATCAAGTGGGTTTCAATTTCAAAATCTTTAGCTTCCCAGCTTAAACTTCTACTGCCTTGCTTGTTAATCCCTCGAACAATCTTCTCTTGGGAGATGTTGGTACCCCCATAGTAATCAATGAGGTTCACTGAGAGTATGGAAGGCCATTCTTCTTTCAAGTTGCTTCTATTGTCCTTCTTCATGGAAGGTACAGCTTTTGAAACCACAAATCCGGTAGAGAGAGGAAGAGCAGAGCCCTTGCTATGAAGGAGATGAGCCAGTGGCGGAGATTCTGCAGTGAGGCATGTGGGCAGCTGAAGAGTGGTTGGAGGAAGGAACCGCATACTGGGAGAAGGGATTAGAAGATATGCAGAAGATGTAGAACCAAGAGACTTCACTGGTGTGAAACCTTCAATGTAACCTAAGATAGACAACCCACAGCCACTTTGAGTTCCTCCCGAAATTTTCTTTGCTTTAATCTTAAATGAAATAACTTCAAAATAAATGCTGAAAATATGAATTAATTTCACTTAAATTTCAAAACTCCAAGCTTACTCTGGTCTCAAATGCAAAAATGATAAAAAAGTTACAATTAGCATGTCCAATTCGTACTAGTAGCAGTATTAAAATATTTTCACATATTAACAAAGATTGAGGATTTCATGCATTAAATGGGTATATACACTCACTTTGTTCTTTTTTTCCTTTTTAATGAATGAGAAACAATATACTGTCACAAATGACTACCAATAAAGTTTATTGTTACAATTAGCATGTCCAATTCGTACTAGTAGCAATATTAAAATATTTTCACATATTAACAAAGATTGACGATTGCATCCATTAAATGGGTATATTGAATACCAGGTGACCTTACAGGGTTTTGCTACAAGGTAACCTGGTGTAGATTTCAGCAAGACAATGCATGCCTATTATTCCACTCTGTGGAGTAGAAAATATTCTAACACAAAAGATAAAAGAAAGAATGAATAAAATGATTATGGATATACACCAAGATCATATACGCATACCCAACTATAATGCACCTTGAATAGCCCCAAGCACTGAATGTAATTTAATCGAAAAAGAAATGAAGGGAAGAGGAAACTTGTTTCAGATGACTTACCAGGAGAAGATGAATCAGTTGGGAGAACAAGTTGCAATGTATGATCCATAGAGATCGCAACAAAACTGATGCTCTGTGCCCAATGAAGCAAACCTCTAGAGTTATCAACTAGTGGATTTCCACCCATAAGCTGCTTTCTGGCAGCAGCTTGTCCTAAACTTCCTTTTACAAAACCAGAAGCCTTGGCATGTGGGCTATACAAAGGACTAGGTGATGAAGGAAGAGTTCTTTCTGGCATCAAAGTCATTTCCGATTGTTGCAAGGAAGTACCATTACTAGTTGCAGACAACCCATCAGACAGAGATCGCCGCAGTTGCAGGGGCCATCTCTTCATTTCCGATCCCCCCACAGAATAAATAGCCTTTTGCCACTCTGTTCAAATCAAATGGAAATGTAAACGTTTAAAGAAAAGAGAGAGGATACATTGGAAGACAATAGGAAAACAAATGAATAAACAGCAGCACTCAAACCTAATTAATCAAACAACCTAAATTTATGTATCAAAAAGTTGACAAGTATGCATGGCGATCAATCTCCTAACATCACTCAACCATGTCAAATATGAGAAATTAGATGGACAGGTTATCCAATTTAAGCTAAAGTATGACGCCAATGCTTCAGAACCAAAGGTAGGTCTAAAGCTCATTTATGCAGAGGTAGGAAGCCAAACATGCCTCCACTAGCAATGAGTTAGCATGCAGGATAAATGGACACAACAAGAGACAAATGCTTTAACACATTCAGGAGTGTTAGAGCGGTATAAAATTAACCAGATAAGCAGCCTGAAGATTGAACCAAAATAAAATAAATCTCGTTAGAGAGTGATATTTAGTAATTAGTTTTGTTATGGGCTTGTTTGTAGTGCACCAAAAGTCAAGGTTATTAGTCTGTCTTTCCTAGTAGCTCTATATAGAGCATTAAGCTTAAGTAATTTGTATTCAGCCATAATTCAGTTATACTATTAGTGCGTTCTCTCTCCAATTCTCCCTAGCCTCTCTCTATCCCCAACTCAAATCCTAAATATTTTTCAACACATCTTATATCAAAACTAATTTTGAATCATTTCAACCAACTAGGGCTCATTTTGATAAATCGAACTGTTAATGACCCAACCAAAAGCAATTCTGAAAAATATAAAATGCTAGGTTTGGGGTCATGCATCATAGATTTAAATGAAGGAACGCTATCTACTTGAACCAACAGAGATAATATCATCTCTATTATCTGTTTAATTTCCCTTTTATTAAGGCACTCAATCACTTATTTGTAGAAGATCAAATTTGATGTGACAATGTTAGTAATTAGATGTGGCAGCTTCCATCCAGTATTAAAATTTTGGGAATGTACCTAAGCCATTGATGATTGTTTTCATTATTATATGTTGATCCCATATTTTCACATGTTGCTTCACAATTCGCATTTATATGCATGTGGCCAATGTGTTGATTGGTGCATGTGTTCCATGTCTTAAACCAATTTCGATTGATGCTCACCCATACATCTCTTTTTATGTGTCTAGATATTTCTAGAATTTGCCTCCATCCAATGCTCTAGTTTTTCAGATATGAAGTTTGTGCTTTATAGGGTCGTAGAAGATAGATGATGGAATTATATCTCTCTTACCAAGGTATTCAAGCTCATAGAAACCTCCAATGCGTGCTATCACAAAATCTCGAGGCTTGGCAACACCAGTATCCAGAGAGGAGCAAGATTGAAGTAATTGACAGCCTTGCTGCAGAACTTGCACAAATAGGCATTGCAGGCCCTTCGTATCCTGCCTACTGCTAATTCCACCAAAGGGGAAAATATTGCTGTCAAGCAATTCTCCCCTTGCGTCTGTCCAGATGCATACAAGCCAACGCCAGTCCTCTGTCCATCCATAGCAACAATGTAAACTAGGAGGAGCCTTCTGATCGGACTCCAATCCATCAAGGCTGGATGCTGAATCCACAGTCCCTGATATACTTGTATTTTGTATATAGTTCCCACTACTGTCATCTGCCAAAACCTTTGAAGATTCAGAAGTAAGGCTTCCGCTAAAAGAAATACCATGTTCTAGAGAACCAGGGTCTGCAAGAATAAAAAGGGGCTCAAACATGTAACGATTTTCATCACGAAGAAAATAATCCCCAGATCTACTTGGGTCACAGCTCAATCCCCCAGTCCTTGCTGGTTGCCAAGAATTATCCCAGGTTCCAGACCTTAAGCTAGCATCAATGTCACCCTCTCTTGGAAGGGAATGCCCTGTTATTCGAGGACCAACACAGTCCTTCCACATCCCAGAAATGGGAGATGACATTTGTGTCAAAACTGAATGAGATCTATTTGAAAATGCTGACTGAGGACCATCATTAGGAGATCCCCGTGGTATTCGACGAGCCTTGTTGTATACCGTAAAGGCAGTCTCTTTCAGAATGATAACCTCACTAACTGAGGGATTTGTGACTCTGAAAATGGCATCAACTGTCACAACCTGTAGGACCAATTTTGGGATACTAAACCCAGAAAGCACAAGGATGTTAGACGTTGAGGCTTCATCCACAGTTGCTAAGCCACTTAATGCCTTTACAAATTGACTATGCAATGTAGATCTCCTCTCTCTATCAGACTGTTGAATAACAGATCCAATGGCAACAGAAGATTCAATTACGGTTTGCAGGATTGCTGTCGGATCAGGGAAAGGGCAGACCACGTAGATTACCTAAATGTAAATTAAATGAAAATTGTCATGTCAATTCCATAAAGCCATGTTAAATCACCAAAACTGAGATGTAAAATGAGAGACAATTTTCTGCTATGCAAATAGATATTTAAGCAATGAATTTGATCAACAAAAGAAATAAACTCCAATTTCACCCCCAACATTTGTACTCAATAACATTGGCCTCTACAATAGAGAACTAAAACCAGGAGATGTCATGCAGATATCATTCACAGCAAAGAAAAAAAAAAGTGCAAAATCCATCATGAAGATACCAAGCAAATGACAATAGGGGGAACTAGCAATATAATGATAAATGATTTATATTGTGTTATTTTTTCATAGAGAAAAACCTATGCACAGATAATTAAATGTTGTATCTGTGTTGGACACCTGTTAGACACCAATTATAGTCTGACAAACTGACACCTAATGAATACTACTCTTAAATAAGCGGAAATTTAATATGTGAACTCCCTTGGATACCTTCAAACCATGTTTAAACACATATTTAACATGTCTCAGGCATAATTTTATATGACTACATGTATCAACACTTATTTGTTTATGTCATTGTTTAATATATACGTATATCCCATGTTGCATGTAGTTCTTGAACTTTTGACATGTCCATGTGTCAATATCAGTGTTGTCTCCCCTGTTAGTGTAAACATACGAAGCAGGAAGATGGGTGACAATTATCACAGTAATACTAAGGTTTAACTTCAAATGCAAATTAAAATATAAAAAGGAAAAAGATATTGGGGGGGCAGGTAGAGAGGAAAGATCATCCTCATAGGCAAACAGAACCACAAAAGCAAGATATAGTCGCAGCTGGAATTCAAATAACTACAACAACCTTGGTTGTTAAAGCCTCATCCTTATAAGCAAATCGAACCATAGAATTAGGAGAGAGGAACATATAATATACATTTTATGAACCAATGAACTAGCCACTTACCATACACGAACTATTGCTTCCTTCATTTGAATTAGTGGACAAGCATGGACCAAGTTTCAAAGTTCTGAGAGCCTTCGAAAGAGACTTGAGATAACTAGTCAGGTCCCAACCATTAGATAGAGATAGAAAATAGTCACTTATTGAACCAACAAAAGAAGCATTGCTGCTTTCGATCTTCATTGATTGCGGGGAATCAAGTAACACAAAACCAGAGGATGACAATTTCCCTGAATCGATCTCCATTTGATTCCCCAATCCTTGTGGTGAGTGAGTCCCTAGCTTGCATGTCTCATAAACTGAATACAAGAATAAAACATGGTAAACTAAGAAGAATTCAATGGAAAGAGAGGGTGCAAGGGGCAAAATCAGACAATACATATATCAGCAATACAGATCCAGAAATATGGAAGCATTCTTCTATCACAATGTAAAGCTAAATAAGTCTCAGGAAAGTCCAGAACCAGCAATTGCTTCAGCAAATCGTATTACAAAAGGTCTACTTGGGTTCAAGATTCTGCCCAGAAAGCTGTTTATGGTGTCTGGTTGGAATGGAATGCTAGAATCTTTAGATGGCAAACTAAACCTGTTCTTCTCATGTGGGAAACCATAGTGTTTGTTACTTCTATGTGGCTTACCGCTAATGGTTTTTTTTGGGGGTTTAGTTTATTTGTTCCATATGAAAAGCGTAAATAACAGGTAAATCTCCAACAATTCAATTGAAGCATAATTACCAGTACTCACCTGTTCCTAGTTGTTGAAAAAAATCAGCAGCGGCAGAGGTAAGGGGATCAATATCTGGACATACAATTTGATAAGTAATCTGCAAATAATGATGAATTTGGTTATATATTAATATAAGCAAGTTCTTGAATAAATTCTCCTCAAGGTGATTGCAATTTGGAAATATATGTCAGAAAACAAAGTGCAGTAGCAACAACTGTAATGGGTTATTAAAACTTACAGGTTTTTGTAGAGCGTAGGGTTCCAAAGGAGCTTTTTCCCAGTGCTGCAAACAGCTTGCTGATGTTTTGAGCCAATCATCTTGATATCTGTGGGACATATCGATACTAGCATGAGTTGTAACCGTGGAATAAACTTTACACCAACATATGCCGGCAATGTTAACTAACAAACCATGCTCTACTTGAGCAACAAGAAAGCAAGGAAAGTATTGTACGGAATTATTTGTGAGCTACTCAAGCTGAGATTGGATAAAGCTAAGCTAGGCTTGGTCTTTCACTAAATCAAACTGGAGCATTGGGGAGACTAGATAACATGAAATCATACAAGTTCAAGTTCTCTGCTTGATGGAGTTTTTTTCAGATGCCTCTGCAAGTGAAGATGCTATAGGCAGCAAATGAGGTGCTTCATCTGATGCATAACAACCAGCTTGAGGAAGCTACTGCAAGTAACCTTACTAACTGGCGCATGCAACCCACTGGAGGTTAAGAAGTTACATTATTCTCTTAATTATTTGATTAAGGTCACAATTCATGTATACTTTTTAATCATGAATTTGGTTTACTTATGCTAAATTGCTTTGGCTAACAAAGCCCAGACTTCTATGAATCTGAAGCCAAGCTCAAGCCCAGCAGTTGGCTTGATTAATTTTGCAAGTGTAGCTGAAAGCCTAATTAAGCAGAGACTGCTCAAAAAGGGACAAAAAATGCAAGCAGTTAATGAATCATATTTTCCAATGAGATCCCTCTTTCATCTATAGCAACTGCCCCCACCAACTGAAAACTTTCTTTATTCAAGCACTAGAACCAGGCATATTATTGGGACTGAACTTCCAAGAGCCTTTTCTCCTAGGCAATGATTTCAAATTTTTTAAGTGTTAAAGCAAATGATAAAAGGACACATACCCCACTAGTATAGAAGGAAATGGAAGAGCAATAAGGGTAGGTCTAAGCCGGGAACAGGGCTGATCTGACTCTGCATCTTGAGCGGATCTCCTTTGGGAAGTTTCATCCATCTTAGCATCCATCACGCTGGACACTGCACCAAACAATTGGAGTCATATAAGTACTGAATTAAAAAGAAGAATAAAAACGTTTATAATGCATGTAAAAGTAAACTTATACCCTTGAGACTGGATGACCCACCAACAGATGACTGGGATGGACTCATTGGCTCTGAAGAATCCCTACATTCACTAATGCTAGACTCAGCAGAAATTCCATCAATCATGCTTCCAGCATCAATCAATTGATTACGGCCTTTGCACCAATCAGTCACATACAATGGCCCTTCCAAATTTGAAAAAGCAGATTTTAAGGCTGTTTTTATGTCAGACTGCAGCAAACTTATCACAGTTGATGCATGAACCTGAAATTTTACATATTCCCATTATAAGTATCATATATAAAGAGACCCATCAACATAATAGGACAAAAATAATTTTGTATTGGGTTCAGTCTATATCACCCCCAAAAGATACCAGAATTATTTCTAAAACAAACAAATACAAATTACTGGAAAGGTGAGGACAGCTATAAAGAATTTATAACATTAAGCATCCTATTGCCATATCTTGTGTCTGAAATTACAGATTGATTGCACATTTCCTAAATAACTTGTAAGTTGCAGTATCTTGAATATAAATTTGGTCATAATAAAAAGCTGATAGAGCAAAGAAAATTGTTGGAGATCATATCCCAGTAACAAGAAAAGTAGTCAAATAACACTGAAGGCAATATAGTAAGTAATCCAAAACACATGCTACTCATTTTTGTGAGCAGCAAAACTGAAGGAAAGTAAAAGCCAAATTTGTGGAGGAACAATGATATCATACTTAAATGGTGCCAAATTTCCCCTGCCATATCTTTGAGTCACTTTAACAGGTCTTATAGATAGTCCTTAACTATTAGAAACCATATGCTTGTCAGCAATATTTTAATATAATTCTACACCGTTAATATTCTAAGGAAAAAGAACAAGAACAAACCAATCCTTATCCCATATATATGGTCGTTACATGGATCATTCAATCCTTAATATTCTAATGAAGTCAGTGCACAAATACCATGACATTATAGCACGAACACTTCATATATAAACAACTACAGCCGTGTAACATCACTCAGTTGATATCCATATCAAATCAAGAGCTCCAAATTCATCACCTTGCACCTAAATCCTTTCCCACATCTCAATGAAGATAACTTCAAAACATCCAGCTAATCTTAGCATTAGCACTCCATACAGTTTTATGATGAAAGACCAAATGCTAATCCCTGCCTCAAAAGAGAGGTGGTGGTACAGGGGTTTAAATGTAAAACATAATTTTTTAATGGAAATTTTAGAAACAAATAAATTTTTTAAGTTTCAGGGATTCCGAACCCTCTTTCAATGTGTCACATGCTTTTCACTTTTCAACTTTAGAGACTAGCAGTGATTTGTTCTTGCATTGTCCAGCTGTGCAGTTATCATGGAGTCGGCTTTTTGGTATTTTGGAAGAATGCTGGTTTGTAGAGTTTGGAACATTTTCTTACTTGCCAGTATGAAGGTTTTGGGGTGGCTGAGGAGGGAAAGGCCCTTTTTGAGGATTCCTTGTCCTCGTATTTTGTTCTCTGTTTCTCTTCTATAAAAGTTTCTTTTTCAATAAAATAAATAAATGAAGAGGGAATGGCTTTTTGATGGTGTGCAGTATTCGCAGTAAATTATTGCATCTGGTTAGAGAAAAATGCTAGTGTATATAAAGATAACTTTTCAGATGTCTCTCTTGTGGGATAAGGTGGTGCATTTGGGGCCTTTGTCGTGCACAGCTAACGGTTTCCTTAGAGGGGTTTCCATGGCTGATGTACAGAGAGATTGGCAAGCTCTTCTCAGTTAAACTGTCTTTTTAGATTTTCACTTCTTCCCTGCTTGTATTTTCTTTCTTTCTCTCTCTCTCTCTTTATTTATTTATTTATTTTTTCTGTTTCTTGTTTCTCAGGAGGATACCTTATTGTATTGTTTGTAATTCCTTCCTAATAATATTTTCTTCTTCTATCAAAAAACATATATTATAAAACTTACATCAGCAGAAAGTGGATCCACTAACTCAACTCCAGCGATGTCCAGTGAATGAGAAGAAGCCAGAGTTCCCCCACAACCAGCATGGACCATGGAAGGTCCACAACAAAATCTACGCCTCCACTGCTCCTGTAATGCAAGCCATCCATAAGGACCATCACAGCAATCTGCATCTAGGGCCAGATCAACAAAGGAAGTAGCTTGTTGGACAAGCAATGCAATGCCATCAAGAAGCTCCTGGAGTGGTTGCCTTTGACCATAAGAAAGGATACCTTCTTCATTGAATGAATTATGAGAAAAGGATGAACTAACTTCCAAATTTGGTGAACTTGAAGGCTTTACTACTTTTGGAACTCCTACTGTGCGCCAGACACCAACAGGTGCATTATGATGTCCATCAAACATTCCCCCATCAATATCACCTGCAATTCTAACTGGTATATTTTCTTTCTTTTTCACCTCGAACTTGCCAGATATGTTGTCTGTGGTGTTACTAGGGTCACTAGGCAGCTGATTTAATATTGTAGCTCCCGTTGACTTACTCAAGCCAACATGCATGAGATTACTGGAAGATAGGAGAACATGGCGTAATTTGCACATGAAAGCTTGGAACATAATGCATGCAATATCAGTTGCTAACAATGTCTTTGCAGATAGAAGAAAATGCTCTGCTTCAAGTGTGCCTTCAGTCAGCTTCCTTAGCCCAAACTTCACAGGAGCATTAGAACCAGTGTTGCAGAAGGGAGGTTGCACCAATCCCTCGGATTTAACAATAATGTTATCATTAGATATATGTGATCTTTTATCATCTACCACTTTCCTGCTCTCCACATAGGTATAGCAACTTTTCGACTGGGCAGTCATGTTAGCATCATGTTTACCAGAAAATGTTTTTGTATTTATGTTCATGCTATTCTTACCTTCTGATCCTTCTATGCAGGGAGAAGAGGGTGGTGCTGCACTATATAAGTAACTGTTTGAACTTGAGTTTAAACTCTCAGATTTTCGAGAATTTGGGAAATATGGGCTTTTGAATAATGTTGTGGAGAGCTCACTAGTAGGCGTCTCAACAGCTCCAAATTCAGGAGCAAATGTCATCATTGCTTCAGCTTTAATTATATGGTCAAACTCACCTGTAGAAGACATAGGAGTGTGGCTTAGGGGAGCCAGTGACATAGTTTCGTTCATATTATCTTGAGTCTTGCTGAGACACTCCTCCATGGCTGCTGAAGAAGGTGGATTAAAGCTATCAAAGGAAGAAAACCCAACAGGCAAAAGCATTTGATCAGGAATATCTATCATTCCAACAGGACTGCTATTTACATCTCCACAATCGGGAGCAGAAAAGATAAGAGCCTGGGATTCTGCAGTTCCTGGGGGCTTTGCAAGAAAAATGATCATGATAAGATTCAAGAATAATTGATCACATGGGGGATTAGAAATCATACAAGACAGGAATTCATAGACATTTGCAATATTCTGCTCCAGAGTTAGACAACGATAATATCTGAGGAGGCTAAGAATTTTGAACAAGTTCTAGCACAATTAATTAAAGGACATTTTCGTATTAAAACTTTAATCTACAAATTATTTTGAAAATAATATGAACAAATTTTAAAGTCAATTTTTTTCAACATGTTAAGAATTTCAATGTAAAATGTATAAAAGTCAAAATGATTTAGGGTTAGTATATGTTAACTATTTGAAAAGCGGATTTCCAAATTAAAGAGTTTGAAAGTGAAATTTAAAATAACTGCTGAACATAGGAACTACAACTTACTGTCTTGAAACAACTAGGGTTTCCAATTAAAAAATGAGATACCTAAATTGTATAGTAGTATAGAACTATAGATATACAGATACCTCTCCAAAAGGCAATACATCATTTTCAAAGAAGTCTCCAAAATCTCCAAACTCAGATAGAAGAGCTTGAATATCCATTTCCATCCCTCTGTCATCATCATCCCAATCCCAGTCAGATCCAATTTGTTCATTTGCAACTGCGGTAATAGCTGAATCATTAACTTCCATGGAACCAAAATCAGACATGTATGCATCTTGCACCGGAACATTTGTAGCTGTACCCACATGACTCAATGACTCAGTTACCCCAGATCGAGGCCGCTTAGAACCCTGCACAGAAACTACAGTTGCTCATTTGCCCAATTTTCACATAACTAAGATCAGCAATTTGGGAAATTTTAAATAAATGGATCCTCATACAATACAGTCAGTAAGAAACGAGCCAACTGCAATTATCTCAAAGACTATTGCAAAGTTTCTAAGAAAATAAACGGAAGTAAATTTATTTTCATCCCAATTTAGAAAACTATGCTTCAAGCATAGCATGCCTGACATTAAAATTCTGGGTAAAGAGAGTATCTAATGAACTGGAGGGCTTGCTCAGAGTGGCAGCCCCTTCTGTATTTATACTAAGCTATATTTGCAAGATATGATTTCATTATTTTATAATACTGTGACACTTAGATATTTGTAGGTCCTTGAAAGCATAAAACTTCACAAGTGGAAGTGGCTAAGTTACTTAACTAAGACAGTGTAACTACCAAGATTTCTAAAAATTACCACAGATGTCACCTGTCTTTCTCTAGCATTTGACAAAATACATACCATCAAATGCCACATGTTAGAATGTATTAGGGAACAGGGCATAAGGGTCATTGTGAGTTTCAGGATCACTATATAAATACAGCATAGGGTTAGGTCTATTGCACCAAGTCATCTTTTATCATTCTATAAACCCTGGCATACCAATTTGGGCCAAACTCGCCCTAAATTTCTCAACAGCCCACAAATCAAATGTGAGTAAAACACTAAAAAAAAAAAAAAGGTTAACGTAAACCTTGGCATACCAATTTGGGCCCATCATTCTCCAACTGATCACCAGAAGATACAGCAGACTGTCTACATGTCAAAGAATCAGCATCAGCCTCTAGTTCACTTGGTCCTGTTATCTTGAAATCACTATCGCTTGAGCTGGCGCTTGAGCTACTGATACTTCTACTATTGCTGTTACTGCTACTATCATAACCATGTTGTGTACCATTTCCATTGGCTTCACTCCAAGGATCCTCAGTGGAATCCACATTACAAGCACTACAGGAGGAACCAAACAAGAAAAAAAAAATAGGAGCTCAAGACATGACAATTGAAGAAACTTCTTAGACCCAATTATTTAAGAAACTACAAGATTGTACAAAAAAGTAAGATATACCATAGATACATTCCCCATGTACAGAAAAAATCAGCCAATAAAATACAGGGATGATATTTTGCAAAGCAATGGAAGCAAAGAAGGGTTTGTGCTTGAACTGATTGCTACATATCCACAAAATTTTCAGACAGACCAGTTCACAATTAATGACATTTAAACCAATGCATAGTTTTCTGACACACCAACACAGAGAAAGAGAGAGCACATACCAGTGCATGAAGAAAGAGGAACCAGGCAAGGATGGTCCCATCCAATTCTGCAGCCAAAATCTGCAAATTTAACATTCATAAGAAACATGAAACTCCTTTCGGAAATGAAGAAGAGCAATTCAGAATTCAGAAAACAGGACATGTCCACAATGTACATATTTTCTCTGATAGAATTAAACTTACTGAAAAGCACTCAACACGGAAATCAATATATACTAAAAACATAAACAATGCAAAGAGAAGTGAGAAAAATAGTCATATCCTCAATAGTAATATCCAGAAAAAGGTAAACGACAACTAAAAATCAGAATTTGATGTATTGCACCTTGCACAAATGTTATATTAAACTTAAAAGCCTAGATATCTGGTTGTTGTTTATCACTAAAATTGAGGACAATGAAATGGTATGCATTTGGTCCATGTAAACCTAAAGCAAAGCAGCGATTAGTATCTTTTGTACACATTTTATCGAGAAGAATATATCAACAAAAGAATGAAACAAAGCAAGAGCTTGGCAAAATTGCCTCACTAGCAACCAAAAGCATTTAATCGATTGTCAAAGGGAGAAAACAGTACAGATAATAAAGAAATCCCTCCAGTGCACACAGCAATACCTTCTCAAAGAGGACCTTGCAAATGATGTTTGCAGAACTGGTACAAGCACTGCCTCAGCTGGATATAGAAATGTTTTCTCATAATCTGGCAAATGATTTGGTGATCCCTTTTGATCACTTCTTGCCAAAGGTGTCTCAGAAACATGAAGCTTGGGCAAACTCTTGAAGCCATTTGAGTTTGGCTGCGAGGACTTGTCAATTCCAGATCTAGGGAAGCCAAGACTTACTTCAACATAACAATTCTGTCCCCTCAGTTGGCAACCAAAACTCTGAGAAATATGACATGGAAGACCTATAATTTCATTTGACAACCTATAATAACAATGAAACTCAGTTCTGAGCAATATCCTCGTGCATCAGCTGTATAAATATAAAAGGGAGGCAAATGACCTGAAATAGCCTTGCTTGACAAGATCACTTGGAGAACAACCAGTAAGGCTGCCACGTATTCCATGGGGAGAAACAATCACTGCCACATAATAATGTAGAATAACAATAAGAGAGGCGGCAAGGAAAACCATCCAGGACATCTAAATGAATAAAAAAAGGAGGCATAGCTTCAAAAGCTACTAATGAATTTACAAGCAACATTGCTAGTTGACTTTCACATCATCCATTAAACTATGAAGAAAATGTTAAAGGGAATTGATATGTATGTATGTATGTCTCTCTGAGTGTATTGATCTGTGTGTGTGTGTAAGGCTGAACTCAACATCGAGGCTGAAACCCTGGAAGTGTTAGCCTTCCACCATCTCAATATCAATTTAAGGCTATACTCCTTTATCAGATCCATTCACATTGCTTCATACTTAGCTATTTTGTAACATTTTAACATAATATTTAGTCCATGCTAGATTTTCATATTAGGGTTTTGTGTGTGTGTGTGTGTGTGTAAGGTTGGACTCAACATCGAGGCAGAAACACCAGAAATTTTAGCCTTCCACCATCTCTATATCAAGTCCAATTAATTTTAAGGCTATATTTCTTTCTCAGATCCACTCACGTTGCTTCAGGCTCAGCTATTTTGTAACATTTTCACATAAAATACTAGTCTGTGCTAAATTTTCATATTATTCAGTAAAGGTCAGTGGAAATGGCATAAGCAGCAACAACCATAGAAATCCCCCATCTCCCTTATAGGTCATAAGAACAGAAATGTTCCTTTAACATTGCCAGATAGTTAAATTATTATTTTTGAGGTATGTAGAGACAATCTACTGCCAGACAAAGAGCAGATAGGTAGCATATAAAAGGACAGTAATACAGACCATTAACTTTGAACAAAAAAAAAATTATTGCATAGATAGCATAATAACCTGGAAGTTTACGTGTGGCCTCTGTAGAGTGTTTTAATACCTTTTCCAGATCACCACTAGAAAGTTTCCGTACATACCTAAGAAAGGAGGGAAAACAAACAAAATGTAAGTATTCCAGTGCATGTGAGCAAATTGGTCAACTAAAAATTTTTAAGTACCATACTTTGAAGACACAATAGCATGCACAAAGATTGCCTCCTTAGTTGCAGCAAACATGAACTCAAATGTAGGTTGACCTCTCCTGAAGATATCAGACACAAGTACCAGCATATTTCAAAAGTGAAATACTATAACCACTGATTGAAAATCAGATAATCAGGACACAGTCAGAGAGCACTAAAAAACCTAGCTCCCAAACATGATACATACACATTGCATTGTCCAATCAATAAACTCTGGTAATATTTGGATGTTTTATGGTTTAGGGTCAATTCAAATATGCTTAAGTCTGCCGGTCAAGAAACCTGTTCATGGTACAAGTTAACAATTTGAAAGTTGCTCTAGCATAATTGATGCCACACATTAGCTGTTAAAGTACAACCTATTACAAACAATGTGAACCAAAAGAAATAAGGTATCTCGAATATTAGTGATAAGGAGAAACCACTAACAAATTTGAAGTGAAAGCCTCCTGGGAAAGAAACCCGTTCATGGAACAAGTTACAGCTTGGAAAGTTGTTCCAGCATTAATTGATGTCACATTTGGTGTGAAAGGATGACCTTACATAAAATTAAGTGATGTTGTGAACCAAAAGAGAGACATTATCTCCAATTTTAGTGATAAGGAGAAACTAGGAAAGGACCTTAAGAGAAGTGACATTGGTTAGATTGCTCTCTACACACTACTCTTAGTAGGTCATTACTTACTCAGATTTACAGTTTTCTTTGAACTATAAAATGTAAATCTTTTACTTTTTGTTTTCTTCTATACTTCTGCAATTTCCTTGGCAGATGAGGGTAATTGATTTCATATTCATTTAGCACAGGTAATGCTCTGCATGCATTTCACAATAAATCGCCATTGTTACTGTTTAGAATTTAAATAATTTTCTTCTTTAGTCAAAAAGATATTGGGAAAACACTAACAAAACTAAATGGCATACCAAGGAAAGCTGATGGATCAAAATTCAAGATTTATGTTTGTTTTCAGGAAGACACTTTGTGCAAGATGCAGGAAAACAGTGGTAATAAAATCCAGGTTTTTTTTTTCTTTTTTTCATAAAGAGCGTGCATTTAGCAGTTCAAAGAGGTTAAACCGTAGCTGCATTACAAATAAGATATCAATGAACAGACATTGAATCCTCACAACTTCATGCTAAATTAATTCTGAGCTCCTATTTTTGCTATCTGTAGTATGTCGATTGATGCCTATAGCAGCTTTGGAATCATTGGCATCAACTGTGTCATTTAATCTCATTTCCCAATGCCTTCAACAGAATTTTATCGTCTTAAGGGTACTTAGTCATCCTGGTAATTGCATGACTTATGACAGCATTGTAATTGTTAGATATATTAATGTATTTAGTATATGTTCCCTATAAGGGTATTATAGTCTAATCACTCATTATGTATCTTTTATCCTAGTGAATATATACTCACACCTGAACCCTTATTGGATTACAGCTTCACACTCTTTCTCTCCCTTCTCTCACATGGTGTCACACCCTCTCCCATCCGAAAGCTTGATTGGTTGCAAAGGGTTATGCTCAGATTTATGGGTTGCTTATTCTAAAAATTTTTCTCCAATTGCTAAGCTTGCTTTTCTGAGATTGTGTATTTCTTTGGCACCCACACATCATTGGCCTCTCCACCAATTAGATGTGAAGAATGCTTTTCTTCATGGTGATTTATATTTTATAGGAGGAAGTATATATGGAGCAACCTCCAGGCTTTGCTGCTCAAGGGATGGGAAGATTTGCCAATACAAGAAGTCATTGGCTTAAAGCAACCTCCCCAAGCTTGATTAGCAACATAATTCTTGATTTTGGATGATGTCAGTATCTCTACTCCTAAGAGCTTCCTTCAATCCAAATTCCAAACCAAGGCTTGGCACATTTGAAGTATTTCTTAGGGATTGAGGTGTCTAGAAGAATGATATCTTTTTGTCACAATGAAAGTCTATCCTAGATCTTCTTTCTATCCTATATCTTCTTGCCGATGTTACCTACTTGGAGGTAAAACTTGTGAAACTCCAATGATTCCCAATGTTATGCACACAGTGGAGGATGGTGACATGTTTCCGGATAGGAAGATGGTTTGCAAGTTGAATTATCTCATAGTGGCCCATCCAAATAGCGATTTGCAGGTGAGTGTGGTAAGAAACTTATGACATCTCCCACGACTACTCATTGGAATGCTGTGTTAGGTATATTTCAATATCTAAGGAGGGCTTTGGGACGTGGAATCCTCTACAGTGATTAATGTCACCATAGGTTGGAAGGTTTTTGCGATGCTGATTAGGCTCCGCTAGATAGAAGGTCAACCTTCTTGGAAAAGTAAGAACTAGAAGGTGGTCTCAAGATCTAGTGTAGAATCTAAGTATCATGCAATGGCACACACCACGTGAGCTTTTGTGGGTGTGATTTACTTGATGAGAATGGCTTCAGTGACTCTCTACCTATGAAACTATGGTGTGACAATCAAGTTGTAATTCATATAGCCTCAAATCTGGTGTTTCATGAGAGAAAGAAGGATAGAGGTTGATTGTCATTTTGTTAGAGAAAAGATTCAATAAGGACTTATTTCTACTGGCCATGATAGAAATAGTGACCAACTAGCCAATACTTTCACTAAAGCACTCAATAGGAATAGGGTTAATTACATTTGTAACAAGCTGGACATGATTAATATTTATGTTCCAGCTTCAGGGGACTGTTAGATATATTATGTATTTAGTATATGTTCCCCTATAAGGGTATTTTAGTCCCTTCACTCATTTTGTACTTTTTACCCTAGTGAATATACACTCACACCTGAACCCAATACCTGAACCCTTATTGGGTTACAGCTACACACTCTCTCCTTTGCTGTTGTCATGCGACATACAGGATGTTTACATATTTTAATATCTTCCAGGTATCACTAATTTTGCCCCACCCAAAAAAAATTTAAAATCCTTTCCAGCCTCCTTCGCAACTAGAAAAGCTAGATTACTTGAAGAGTTTGCTTGTTATTCACACCATCCGAGAAAATTCTTCTCAGATTTTTAAAGATGGCCACTAGAAGTTTCCAACCCATTGTGTTTCTTGAGCCTCAAGCCTTTTTTTTTTTAATTTTTATTTTGGCTTCAATCCAAAATTTTCTAACTAGTAAATCAAATCATGTAGACATTCCATGATGCAAGAGCATCAAGAATATATAATTTAAAAAGGGGGGTCACTGTGCATGCTACAATAAATCAATGTAGCAGCTTTATTATATTTTATGTCCCTCTCTAAGCGTCTCAATATTGACATAACCAAGGCAGACAGGGTTTCCTAATAGTTAAGGGCTTCTATCATGTAGGAACTTTTAATAACAAAGTCTCCCCCATCCCCGCATATAGAAAAAGGAATTCCAAGGGCTGTAACAACAGTTTTCAATTTTTTGCAAAACAAGAAGCTATTTTTCTAATTCCTAGGATCTAACCTGAAGTTGGTCAAGTTTTATGTCTCTCTACCCATTCAATTTAATCTAAACTATCACAAGGGTTAGAGCTTTGTAACGAATCATTCTTCTTCAACACCAACCCCCATTCTATGATTATTTAAATACTCAAAGCATACTTCCAATTTCCAAATCTCTCCTACATTTTTTTTTTTTGGGCCTACCAATAGAGTTATGTGTCAAGTGCCAATTGATCCTCAATGCTCATGCTAGGAAAAGCTCCATAATTGGTTTTATATATCACACAACTCAACCCCTCCTGTGAAAGCCCTTTGGGCTTGAAGCATGAACATAATAGGGATCCGCTATTACCATTTGCAGACATTTAATTCTGATTAGAAGATTTGAGACCCTGGCCTTTTGGTTGAAGAGGAGGTACGATGTCAAGTGCCAATTGATCCTAAATGCTTACTCAGCAATGGTTTTATTATATGTCTACTTTATCCTTAAAGCACAACAGTACTATCAATTTCAATATCTGAAACATACCTGGAGGGTTCTTCAATTTGGCACTGATGACACTGAGAAAAAACATCACCAAATCTCATGTATGAAAGCCCAATCAATGCTCTGTCAAATCCAATAAGATTAATGTCAGGAAATGATCAAGATTTTTTTCCACTAGGAAGCGTTTGGAAAATAAAATAGCAGCCACCTTTCTATACAGTTCCTTAAAGCTTGAGAGAGAGCAGCTGCAACCTCTTCTGAATCTCCTGGAGCTAGCCAGAGCCCAGATGCAACAACTTCCATAGTACAATATGTATTTAATATAATTGAAAAACACAAAGGTGGGACAGCCCAGCATTGGCCCATATAGAAAAACAAAAAAATAAATAAAAATAAAATGTTGATATTAAAAAGAAATTAGAATATGTCACATGAGCAATATGTAGGGCTGGTAATCCTGCACAACAAAAGTTCAGCTATGCATACCTCTTAACCTGGAGACTGCAGGCTGAGCAGTTTCAACAACCGATGAATGACGACCAGGAAGAAAAAGCCAAAGCTTAATTTTTTCATCTGCATATTTGGTATTGAAGACACAAATTAGATAACTAGGTAATTGGTAGATACCACCAACCTTTCCTTCTTAACAAGGGAACAAATAGCATAGCATATATCTACCAGGATTATGCACACCCTGTGATGGATCCCAGGGTCCAACAAAGGAATTGGTCCATGAGCTAAGAAACCCTTCCTTCTGCAACTGCAGATGTGATGACAGCACCAGTAACATTGCAGCATCTTTCTGGTCCACTTTTACACTGTTTAACCGAATATGACCTTAGTACTTTTTCAGGTTTTTTTTTTCTTTTACAGGAAAAAAACTTTATCTAAAGACAATTGAAGAGATAAAATTAAGTATATGAAGCCATCCAAAAGGCTAAAAAAAATCAACAGAGCAAAGGACTAGAAAAAAAAAAAAAAAAAAAAAAACATTAGCTGAAAGAGCACTCCCATTTCTCAGTAAATCCATTCAAGAAACAAACCCCCAACACACACACAAAAAGCAAGGAAACCAAGAGTTGACACCTGTAAAATTGAAGAAACCATATAATACTCTGAGAACACCAACGTTTATTGGGAAAAAAAAAATGTCCTGGAATCTACCTTCTGTCAGGTAGAGGGTTCAGATCAGATTCATGAGGGAGAAACTGAAACCATGATATTTGATGAAGACCTCCCTGTACAAATTTCCAACAACAACATATAAACATATACGAAGACAATAATATAATCTTACATACATCAACTTTTGGGTGCATAACATGCTATATAGTTTCTAAGAAAAAGAAACATGCTATATATAAACATAGAAAAAGATAGGGCATTAGGTTTAGCATAAGAAAGGTTGTATCGTGATGGTGTCTTTCTTAGAAATTAAAACCAAAATCTTTCCAGATTTATATCATCTTAAATATATGTATAATGAGCACAAGCTTACATATTTGGATTTGACTCTTTGGTAGTTTCTCATATAAATTTGCTATGGAAAGAGAAATCACAACTTTTTACACAAGTAAGAAATGAAAATTTCTCAAGAGAAATGTGAAACCACTATACTGAGAAGTCCATGAAACCTAGCAGGCTTTATGGTGTACAAAGCAATAATTGTTCTTTTCGTGGAAGTTTATAAACATGGTCTTTAATCAACTGCAGCATGTCTTCTGCAGAAAATGTGCTCCTTGGTGATGTTTGAGCACTTAAGAAGAACTATCTCATGATCGATTTCCAAATTCTGGAGAAAGCATAACACAGAGCTCTACTTAATTCCCATGGTTAAGACACTTTCTGCATTACAAATTATATTTGACAGCAGCCCTTTTCTATGGAAGACTTCAGTGAAGTTGATATGGATATAAGTTCAGGTAGAAGTTAATCAAGAAAGCAAGCTTTGTGCTATAAGCATCTATTCCCCATGTTACTGACGAGGATGACTTCATGGAGGGAGATTTTAATTTGAGATCTCCAACAGGGTCATTTTCTATTGATTAAGATCTCCAACAAGAACACAAGTTTGAAGTTTTAATTACTTTGTGTTCATGCAGAGGATGAAGAGCTTCAGGCCGACTAGGCCCCCAATAAATCCAGATCATCTTTGGGTAGCATTGAAAGAACTGTCTCATCTTGCTCTACCGATGGGCATCATAAGGATAAGTGTGATATATAATTAGCACGGGGCAATCCTCTCAATTGACCAACTAAGATGCTATAAAGGTTTTTTTTAAGTGCCAAAATGTAGTTCATTTTCCATACTTCTGCTAAACGTTTTGCTTGTTTGGTACAGCACAGGAACAGCCCTAATCAGAATTTGGAGACCAAAGTCAAGTTATCAGTCTCTAGTATGATTGTGTATAATCCCATGTGGAACAAGATAACAGTGACAAAACAGGTAAGACAGAAAATGAATTTTCTACTTGGAAAGGACTAACCTGCCCTTGGGGTAGAAATATAACATTTTCTCACAATTTCCAGAGTCAGCATATTGAAATTTGATATTAATTTCTATACAGGCATAATTTATATAAACAAAGATTCTACTCATGAATCCTCATGAAGCTTCCAAATTTACATTATTTGAGAACAAAAAAGGAATGCAAGGAAAATACAAGCCAAAAGGGAAAGTTAGTATCGCCAGACCCACTGGGTGTCGTGTCTAGAAGACAATTAAATGCTCACGAAATAAAACCTTCAAGCAAGCTTACTTCAAAAGAAGCATCTCATAATCTCATTTTATAAACAATTACTGGTTAATTTTCTTTTTTTTTCGACTTCTTTCTCAATTTTATGCTTTAGTTCAATAAAGTACCATTTACTAAGTACAAATTCCCAGCTTCAAGAGGAATGAGAAATACGAATTTCGGAGAGACAAACCGAGCTTCAATACCAAATGTCAAAGTTCAAACTTCATGCTCAAGAAATAGCTTCAAACTCAGAGAAATACATAAATTACGTGCAAACAGATAGAGGTTTCAGGAAAAGAATGAAGAACACTTACGATTTTGAAAACATTAGTCCACATAACTTAAACAAGTTAAAGGCAAAAGCTTCAGGTTCCCCCAATGGATTTCAGAATACGAAGACGGATGCTTCGAAAGCCTCGGCTAGAGAACATAATAGAAGAAAATTAGGGTTTGTGAAAAACCAACAAGAATAAGCGCTCGATCTGACCTTAGGAGAGATACGCTGACATAGGGGTTTGTGAGATGTTTAACGTTGTGCTGCACTGGTTAAGAGGGACTTGCAGTAGTAACGTAAAATAGGCGTAAAATAGGCCGGGCCGCGTAAAATAGGCCCGGGCCCGGGCCCGCGGGTTGTCCGCTGAGATGGGACACTTCAGACGGGTTTTTTTCCAAATTTTTTATTTGGGTTGACATGGACTAGGTTTGGATTTGCGCAGACCTACTCGAATAATCATAGGTAAGCCCGCGGGTTTATCTAATTTTTTAAATAATTTCTTTTCACATTTCTTTATATTTGTAATATATAAGTTTAATTCATTGACATAATATCCATTAAACATTAATTCATTATTTGTTTCAAAAATAAATAAAAAATGTAAAAATATAAATAAAATTCAAAATAAAGAATAGGTTATCTGAGTCTACCCAACTCATTGCCTGAGCAAGTCAACTTCTCTTATAGGGATTGTTTTTGGGTGCAAATTCAAGAGTTCGCACATATGGGCTTGAACTCATGCGAGGCAATTCCAATTGAGTCTGATTCATCCATTTTATATTATTATTTACAGTTCGATTCCAATTACGATTGCAATTTCCACAAGAATTTACCAAGCACGTGCGAGACCATAGACAAAACACACCAACAAAGATGAAATAAAGCATTGTCATGATATGTGAACATCAAAATAAATAAATAAAAGAAAAAAAAACAAATCTTTGGTATAGTTGTATTTTACTCCATTATCTTTAAAAATTTAGAATTGAAGCTTTAAATTATACAAATCATTAGAATTATTATTTATTGTCCATTTAATTAAACTTTTTATTTGATTGCATGGTATTTTATGATCATTTTGAACAAAAATCACAAAATTATTGTATATTATATTATTGCATAATAATTTTGTAAATAATTTATAACTCATTTTTCATGTATTTAATTAGAATTTTATATATTTAATTTAATTTCTTTTAGTTATATGATACAGAAATAATTTGAAAAAAAATTATGTGAAAAATAAACATATAATAAACAATCACTGATATGAGAGTTTGCCGGAGATCAATTGAGTGCGATGTAAGATCAATTGTAATTATTGGAGAATGATGAGTGCAATATTTATTATGTTTTATTTCTTCTATATTTAATCTTTTATCAAGTCTATATGATAAATAGAGTTACTTATATTCAATTTTATGATGTGGTCAAATTGAAATTATGGAATGATTAATTTGGATTAAGATAGATGATTTGACACTATTTCAAATTTTTAGTTATATCTAAAGTTTTGAACCTCTGTTTGGGATGATTCTTATATCATTAAAAATCTATAATAAAGACTTATAATTGTTATGAAGAGTTCCAAGCTCAGTTCAGATGTTTGGTGGTTCAAAATCAATCTACATTAAAGCATAATGCTAACCTCGTTGAAGTCTGAATCAATCACGATATTTTCACGATATCTAAAGTTACAAACCTTTAATCAGTGCAAATTTAAAGCTCATTAAAAAGCTAAGATCCATATATATAGCTTTCATGAAGGGCGCGAGTTGAAACTACATTGTTTTAAATGAGAAATAAGGGTTGTGAAGTGACAGAATTTAATATGGGTTTCACTACTCTGAACTAGTTTTGACTTTTGGTCTATTACTTGAGTTGAAAACCTTTATTTTGAGCAAAGTCTAGCCCATTGGAATGCTAAAGAGTAGGGTTACTACTGTCTAGAAGAAACTAAAGTCTTTTGATCTTGTACAACCAAAATCAAGAGCCAAAGCCAAAAAAGGTAGCTATAGAAATTAAAATCTTAGCTAAATTAGGATTACTTGAGGATTACTTCATAATTATTTAGGGTTAATTCCTTTTGTTTTATATATAAATAGCAGTTCCTTTGGGGTAGAAAAACATATAATCTCTCTTAGGTCTTTTTTTTTCTAGTTTTGTTTCTATTTTCTTTGCAATGAGTAGTTAAACTCTTTTTTCAATTCAAGAAAATTCTATTTCTACTTATTATGAGTGAGAGACTAGATCTATTTTCAATTATTCTTAATTTAATTATCTATTATTTTTTTGTTTTATTTGATTTACAATTGCATAAGATGGTTTTCTAATAGGGTCATTAGTTAATTGTCTATTGTAATTATTATTAACTAAACTTCATAATTCGTAGTTGTTTGAGAGTTCAATATAGATAGTGATAAGGTATTGCTGATTATGATCCCAATTTTCATTCAATGCTTGAGGGAAATGTAGGATGAATTAAATGATTTGTATTAGAGTAAAATTGTTATTCAATCTTAGCCTCTTCTTATTCATAATACTATTATTAATTTGATTAGAATTACTTTATATCGAATTAGTTAATAATAAGAATTTAATTTAGATGCTGTTATATACAAAAATGGATTCGAGGACTCACGGCCCCCCGGGACGCCGAATATACTCTGTGAAGTTTCGCTTCACCCAGCGAGAAGCGGCACTGCGAGGTTGTCCCAACTCCACCTCCAAATAGCGACCCTCGCCTAACGAGGCAACTACCTAGCGAGCCGATGAGGACGCCATCAGACTCGCCTGTCAAGTAGCAGCACCAGGCTTGCTATAGCAGTCTCCACGACCTCCTCCCTCGAGCTAAGAGTCCCCACTCGAGATGCCCAACACCTCGCTTGGCGAAGCAACACCAAGTAGCGGACGCCGATAGACTCAGGCCTACCGCCAACCTAGGGAGACCGTCCCGTAGCCTATGTTCTGCAACAGCCAGTTTGCAGTCTTTTACTATCTTTTCTTATTTATATCTTGATGTAACACAACTGTAGCTTGTATTTAATGCATGTAATACCTCCTTCCTTTATAAATAAGATTGCCTTGTTAGAAGAGGGAGGAGGCCGAACCTTCTGTAAGCAGAAATTCTGCCAAAGCAATTTCTCAATAACACATCCGCCGTGAACGTAAGGTCCGGTGCCGCCCGAATTTAGCCAAACCACATTAAACTCACTGCCTCCTCATCCCTTCTTCCTTTCGGCCTGCCTCCTTCTGCATTTCAAGAGCAGTATTGGTCCTCTGAACTGCTCCCCGTTGGCTTAAGTTTGGGTCTTCTATATGAACCAAATTTAACCGTTAACAGATGCTGGGCTTCAATTAATAAATTTAGAGAAGAAAGATAAGGATTATTTTAGCATCTAGGTAATTCTTGTTTGAGTAATCGAAAAAGAAATAATATTTAAGTGCTAATGATCATTCAGTGAATTGAATATATGAATCTCTTTTGAATTGAGGTCTTCCTAATTAAAGTCCCTTTTACAATTGAAATTCTGTTTTCTATGTAATATTTCAAATTTAAATTCAAAACCCCCTTTCCATTTAAGTTTGTTGTGTCTAATAGATTAGGACCATAAATTAAGTAATCAATCTCTAGGGTTTGACCTGGACTCACCAACACTATAAATTTAGAGAGTTTCATAAATTAATTTTGGTGGATTTGACAACCATCAAAGAACAACTTGCGATAAGCGGTGGAGAGTCTACAGGTAGGATTGGTTTGGTTATAAGAACTTTAATACAAAATATTTAACTAACCAAACATTTTGGTTTAACATTTTGAAAAACTAATTTCAACTAAATGTTACTTTGAAACCGTCCAAAATGAAATGTTTTTGTTTGTATTGGTTTAGGTGGTTTATTTTAGTTTGGCATTTGAAGCTCCCTCTCATAATTTTGTTACGTTCTAGATTAGTTTTTTCCCTATCAAAAACTAACTTTTATTGTTAAATGTCTAATTTAATCTATTTAACATATAATAAAAAAATGATGAGTTGGTAGATAGGCTAGAGATATTTTCTAAAGAGGAATGAAAGGCATGCAAAATAGTCAAAACTTTTGTTTTAGGAAGGTAATGAACTTTTAGGATGAGTATTGCTATTGGGCCTTAGGGTGTTGGTAGGAGTAGACTTAAAGTATATTTAATTGGTCAAGTTTGACTAATTTTGGTTAAATTTTTTTTACCTAAATAACTTGATTAGAATCGATTTTTTTTTTTTTACATTTTTTGCTACCATTTTAAATTATTACATTTATTTAACTAGTTTAACTTGTCAATTTTGCAAATAGGTTAGTCAGTCGAGATCAATTTGATCCAATTTGCATAGCTCTAGTGGAGACTACTATAACTTCTCTCATGGTCAAGTTAGTCATTTCACAATATCTCAGAGTGTAAACAATATTTCAAAAATCAAACTAGATAACAAATCACTAAAGTTATTGGGTCATGATTCAATTAGTTCAATCGATTAAAACAATGGTCAAATTGGATGATATCATGAATAAAAATTTATTAAAAAATTAAATAATAGTTAATTTACACTATAAATATGAGCTCATAATTTATAAAAAAAAATAGAAGACTAAAAAATCAAGCAAATTAGTGATTTTTTAGTCAATTAGGTGTTAAGTTTTTCTTTTATTAGTTTTTTGTTATCTATAGGCTTATTGGGCCAATCCATTAAAAAAAGTCTAAAAAAGAAAAAAAATTGACCTAGCTAGTTTTTGAAAATTGGATCGATTTTCTAGTTTAATAATAGACTATCTAGTTTTTCTAGTTTTTGAAATAGTGAGTAAGTGATCCTAAAAGAGTAAATTCATACCTTTGTATTATTTATAGGTGCAAAGTAAGACAATCACTTAATAAGGATCAACCATGTGATAATCGCTAATTAGTTAGAACATTCTAGAAACATAGTTGTTTCCAACTATTTAATAACAGTTACCAATGGGTAAGGGTCCCACTTATCGCCAGGCAAATAAGTTAATTATTCAATCTTATCAATGTAACTGATTAATCACATTCTAATTAAGTGATTAATCGATCACCTTCTGATCATGTGACCAAGCTTTAACCTTTCATGTGGACTATGTAGCCATTCCTATAATATGTGACAAGGCTTTAACCCTTCATGTGAACTGTATAGCCATTCTTGTAATATAAGGTTATTCGACACTTGCCCCCAAAATAACTCAAATTTGTCACAATTACACCATTATTATCAATTACTTTATTAGTACTTAATTTTGGCAACTACTTAATTACCTGACACTTCGAGGTATGTGCAATGACACCATAATTACTTTCCAATTATTATTGTGGATGAAATATTTTAAGCCCTTGATTTCAAGATTGATAGCACTTCGTCAATTTTAGCCATTGATTTGCTCAATATATAAGAAATCATTTTTATTTTCACTTTCACTGATATTTTGAAATTTTTACTTGGAAGCCTTTTGACGCTCCTTCTTCCCCCCTAACATCAACTTCATGAAATCTTTGGCATGCATTTTCCTTTCTTGAAGTTTGCTTGAATGTACTTTAATTTTCTAGTTTTGTAATTATAATTTTGTAGCCAAATTGCAAACATGTTATCTATAAGAACAATTAGGCCATATAGATTCATCTAGGTTCTAGATTAAAGATACTCAACATTTTATAGATTCTAGAACTTTTGGTTTTGGGCTCAATTATTTATATTTTTAAAATTTTAGGTTTCATGAAATCATTTTGGATGAATGTTCTAAGTTTTTTTGATTCATGACTTGAGATTTGCAAAAGTTAAGTTCAATTGACTTATCTTCATTGAGGAATGAATCATTGAATGTGTTTGAATATAGATTCTGGGATTATATTTAAAATAGAATTGGTTCAATTTTATAGTACCACTGATTTCCAAAATTCCACCTATTTATGAATTGTTGAATTATAGTTTTCCCAATTTGTGTTTTTGCTATTGATACCACTACAAAAAATTTGCTATGTTTGTGACAATTGTATCTGTTGACAGTGAAGTCTGGTTCATACGGAGGACCTAAATTTCAGTCAATGCGCGCACGCACTCGCCCAGGGCGGAGGGGTTCTTACGGGATCTTAAGCCTGCATCTAGTTTAAAGATGATGAAAATAGCAAAGTAAGATGAGATGAAGGGAAGAGTACATGAAAGACACAGGATTTAACATGGTTCGGCCAAATCTGGGCGGCACCGGACCCTACGTCTACGGTGGAGATTTTATTAAGAAATAACTTTGGCAGAGTTTCTGCTTACAAGTTGTTGGCCTCCCTTTTTCTTCTAACAAGGCAATCCTATTCATAGAGAAAGGGGAAGTTACATGCATTAATTACAAGTTATAGTTGTATTACATCAAGCTATAAATGAAAAAGACAGCAAAAGATTATAATTTGGCTATTGCAGAATGTAGGCTGTGGAGGTGGGGCCCTCTTGTTGGCCGTAGGCCTGAGCTTGTCATCATTGTCTAGGGCTATCTCTGTTATACGGGATATCCAGTGCCTCTGTGCTGGGGTTCCTGACTCGGGATAACTGTGAGGTGTTGCAGAGGCGAGCTTGATGCAGTTGTAAAAGGTCAGTGAGCTCTAGTAAGAAGGTTAGCCGTTCTCATGACTACCTTGCAGGGTTACAATCTAGTGAGGTGTAGCTCACTTTGACGAAGTTCACTAGTAAGGAGCCAGCTGGGGGGAAGCTCGCTGGGGAACTTGATGATCTCTGTCCTCTAGCGAGCTCAAGTTCATTATGCTTCCTTCTGGACCGATTTTTGTGTACAACATCAGCCTCCCAACTCTTAACTCCCTCAGCGGGCTGGGAGTTGAGACTCTTTGGTTCCTAGTCGATCAAAATCCCTTTTCCAGAATTTTTGATTCATCCCCTCTAGGCCTCGTTTCTAACAACATATATCTAGTAATTATGACTGGGCCAGTTCAGCTTTTTCCGAGGCCATCAATGTGGGTGGTTAGGGGGGCTGAATCTGGACTCTTTGATAAATCGTTTCTTACCCTATTGAAGGGAGAGGCCTGATAACACAAGATTTGACGTAGTTAATTAGCCTCATACTTAGCATTTTAAGAGTTAAAATGTCATGTTTGCAGCTGAGTTTAGATGCATTTTGTATTTGGTGTCAATTGGTTCA
>JANHAO010002197.1:0-29646 GCA_026873985.1 Saraca asoca
TTTAATATTTACAAATGTACCCCTATATTTTTATTATTTACGCGTATCCCCCACGTGTCGGTGTCCTATATTTTTTGAAAATACCATATCCCCCTGTCCGTATTCGCATTTCCCCGTATCCGTGTACCGGTGTCCGTGCAACATAGTGTTTGGTAAGGGGATTAGATTTTAGCCTTTGGACACTAATAAATTATAAAAGATATTTTCTTTTAAAGGAAACTTTTCCATAATTTCTAAAATAAGATTTAAAAGACCTAAACTTGGATGGTTGCCTCAATATAAAAAAATATTAATAAATTAGGAATATGGAGTTCTATAATATACATTGTCATTAATATTATATAATTTTTTTAGTCAGAGTACTCTTTCATGACAAAATCAATAATTTAGTTTTTTAAATTGTCATTTTCTTACAATTTTATCTTTTATTTTATTAAGGTGTCATTAGTAGTTTATTAATTTTACATTGCACAAGCAAAATTGTCCTTTAATTTATTTTATTTCACTATAACTTGAATGAAAGATATTTATATGGCATGTTAAGTGCCTAATTGACCTATTAAATCACATATTAAAAAGAAATTACAGATTAAAAAGAAGCCTATAAGCCTATAATCGAGAGAAAGAATGATGTTGTTACCTAATTTTTTTCAAAAAAAAAAAAAATGGAGGTTTGGTAGCAAGGGTTTTAACATTCTATTTTATCTTGAAAATCAGGGAATAACTTCATTTTCTCCCTTGGTTATAACCTTTTTTTTTTTTTCTATCTTGTGATTTAATAAGTCAATTGGGTACTTAGAGTTAAATTAGTGTATCGAGATATAATAGTATAAGTAAACATTATTATATGTGATGGTATAAGTATTATTATTGTATAAGACAGACATGATAGTAATTACAGCCTTCTTTCTATTTTGTGACAATATAAGTAAATACTATTATATTTTGACAGGTGTTTAGGCCTTGGAAAAGATATTATAATGTAGGTTGATTCACTCTTTTTATACTATCAACTTAGGATAAATTAATTCTTTCTCTCTTAAACTTATTACAATAAGATATGATTAGAATAAAATTTATCAATCTCACTTTATCCTTATCCTATGTTTACATCACTTAATCTCTTACATCCATGATAGGTTTTATCAACCGAAGTGTACCTCCATCATAATTCATTTAAGTATCTCAATTGATTTTTTTAGAAGAAATGATTGAATTAATTGCATTTGGTTAGACTTTTTATCCTCTTATTTTTTCTTCTTATTTTTTTATGCCTTCATGATATTGTAGCTTATCAAAAAGAAAAAAAAATTGTCAAGGTATATAAATAGAGTATTGATTTAATTTATTAATTAATAATTTCATTAGGAAATATTGAAAAATTATAATTGTCAAGTAATACAAAATAATTATAATAGAAATTATTTTTAAGAATTAAGATAATTTTATCCAAACAAAATTTTTAATATTATTATGTTATATACATATCTAATAACAAATAAATGATACAATACGTTTATATAATTAAATTAGTTATACGATTATATATTAAATATTCAGTAGTATTATATTTTATTATTTTAATATTTTATCATATATTATTATATTTGTTTATCATATCTTATATTATATTATCATATCCTTTAAATATACTCTTAATTTGTTATTAAACGTCTTTCATTTGGACTTTGATTTATAATAGAATTAGATGATGTATGTAGAGATTATTTTATCTTAACCATACAAAATTAATGAACTAATAATGACATGCCACTAAAACAAAGGATGGAATTGAATACACTGGATAAATTGGCGGATTAAATTGCTGATTTTGTCTTTTTGTTGTTTATATTATTTATTTATTTTTCAATATTATTTAATTTGAAAAAAAAAAGGGGCTCGGGCCAACATAGAAAGCTATTGCAATAGGCCACTTATTTCATTGGGCCACCAGAATCCATTGGCAATCCAAGTTTCAGTGCCTTCATCAACTTTCGTTTTCGGGTCTACCATTCTGCCGAATTCTGCAGACTTTTCATGAATCTTCTTAATGCTGCTATTTATCTGAACTTCGCATTTCGATTCAAAATCCTCTTCATTTTCTGAAGATTTCAGGTTTTTTTGAGTAATTAGCTAAAACAAGAGCTTCCTACAGTTTAACCGGAAGATTTGCTCAAATGGCCAAAGACGGACCCAACTGGGAAGGTTTGCTTAAATGGAGTATCGCTCATTCAGATGGAACTGGTTCTGCTCGCAATTTAAGGTTTAGTGCTCCTTCTCTATTCTCATATTCTATTGCTAGTTTCTACTTTCGGTTGCTCAAATGGAGCTTTTTGTTTTTTTTTTCTTTTTGTCCCTTTTTTTCGTTTTGAAAGCTAACACTAAATTATAGTTCAGATTATAACAGTTTTAGAAGTTGCCTTTTTCCCTTTAGAGTTTAGTGTAGTTTTAAACAATGGCATCATATATTTGCAGTTTTGCTATTTTTTCAATGGGGTTCTTCATTTTGAATTTGAATAAGGGTTAGAAATGATTAGAGCGGACTACGGTCTGATTCAGTTTACATTGTGATATTTTAGTGAGGAGGACCGGAAATGGTTTATGGAAGCGATGCAATCGCAGACTGTCGATGTTATAAAACGTATGAAAGAGATAACACTGGTTATGCAAACTTCAGAGCAAGTCTTGGAGTCCCATGGAGTTACTCCTGCTGATATTGAAGGTAACCAGTCCTTATATTTGTGCAAAACCAACTGAAATGAAAAAGGAAAACAAACCATATTTGACTTTTCAGGAACAAGTAACTTCTCTTAAATCTCATACTAACTCTTTCTTGGTGAACCTCTTCGCAGATATGTTGGATGAGCTGCAAGAGCATGTTGAATCGATTGATATGGCAAATGGTGCTTCTATTTTTGGATAATTCACATGCTTTATTTTGTAGAAGATATACGAGCTTGTTAATTAATTTAGATTTGAAATACCTGAATTATTGTGCAGATGCTTGCTCTTTGGCAGTGGCCAATATGAAATTCCTATAAACTATAGGATTATGATTAATGAATAAGCTTTGTTAGTTCTGGCCAGGCTGCTCAATGTATTTATGTTGCAGAGAATTGTTCTTTATTTATACATTTTTCTGTGGAGCCTAGTCGTTCTTCTGATATTCTTGCATGTATAATTTTTTGGCATAATCTCTTGGCTGATAAATCTGTTTTTGATTTTTTAATACAACACTATGCCTCCAACTAGTGGGAGAAGACTTGGTTGTTGTTGTGCTACAAGAGTTTGCCTAATCTATTTCCTGGTCACTATCTGTCTTCCAGATCTTCATTCAATTGGTGGATTGGTTCCTCTTCTTGGTTACCTCAAGAACTCTCATGCCAATATTCGAGCGAAGGCTGCTGATGTTGTGACCACCATAGTCCAGAATAATTCCCGGAGTCAGCAACTTGTTATGGAAGCAAATGGCTTTGAACCTCTTGTTTCAATTTTCAGTTCAGATCCTGATGTAAATGTTCGAACTAAGGCACTTGGGGCAATATCTTGTAAATATTCTTCTAAGCTTTATCATGCGATTTCCTGTTTCCTGGTTGTGGAATGGTATTGACTTATTTATGCTTTTGGAATGACTTGACAGCATTGATTCGGCACAACAAACCTGCTATCAATGCATTTCGTCTTGCAAATGGTTATGCAACATTAAGGGATGCCCTAACTTCTGAAAATGTGAGATTTCAAAGGTAATTAAGGTTATGTAACAAGATTCTTCTCACTTGGCATGAAGACTAGTTTCGTATTTTATTGTTGGTTTCTAATCTATCATTGATTAATTAGTCTAAATAAATGGAGTTAATTCCTGTTATCAGGTTTTTTTCTTTTTCATTTTTTTTCCTTTTAAATATAGTGATGCTAAATTTACTGGTTCACTTGTTTCATTTCCCAGTCATTTAATAATTAAGGATACTAAAGTTTCTTCTTGATAATTCTTCCATCTTTCAGGAAAGCTCTCAACTTGATCCATTATCTATTGCATGAGAATAGTTCAGACTGCAACGTTGTAAATGAGCTAGGACTTCCTCGTATAATGATGCACCTTGCCTCTAGTGAAGACCCAGATGTCCGCGAGGCTGCTCTTCGGGGCCTTCTTGAGATTGCTCGTGACAAGAAACAGGAGAATGCTGGCACACTAAGGAAAGATGATGAAAAATTGAAGCAACTTCTTCAAGAAAGGATAAATGGCATCAGTTCAATGTCAGCCGAGGACCTTGGGGCTGCTAGGGAGGAGAGACAGCTTGTGGATTCCCTGTGGAGTACTTGCTTCAATGAGCCTTCTTCTCTTAGAGAGAAAGGTCTCCTTGTGCTTCCTGGAGAAGATGCACCAGCACCTGATGTTGCTAGTAAACATTTTGAGCCTCCTCTTCGAGCTTGGGCTGCAAAACCTTCTTCCAATAAAGACTCGTAGTAATGAAAAGAAAGAAACTCCCTTGCTTTTAGGGCCCAGCTGCAGCCACTGATAATCAAGTTAGTCCTAGTCAAGAAGGGGATTCTAATGCACAGATTGATGCTCCTTAGATGAAATATTTGATGTTGTTCAGTCAGTTTGCCCCCTTCCTTTGCGATCAATTGATACTCTCTTTTCATCTTTACCACACACTTATAGATTTTTGTATCAACCGCTAGGCTGGTCTTTTGTATCTTCTTCGATGATCTCCAAATATCTGTGCTGAGATTTGCTTTGCGTAAATGAGAGTTTTTGTACACTGGATTTGGAATTTCTGGCAAACCTTTTCTAAATTTAGCTTCATATACATTTTCTATCTAAAAAGAATAGCTTCATTACAGTATCTTCTTCTCCATTTGCTTTTCGATTAATAATATGCTGTAGGTATTGGGTAACTACTATGTTTAGATATTAACAAGGTGACTAAGATTATAATCCAGTGGGGAACAAACAATCAACAGATTTGTATAGCAATAGTTGAAAGAAAAATGCTTGAAGAGAAGTCAATATGAAAGCACCTTGAGGGGGAAAGCCACAAATTTTGTTTCTTTTCTTCTCTCTCAGTTGGCTTTACCTTTGATGTTTTCTTTAAGGATGCCGTTGTTTCAAGAATGACTGATCAAATTCTCTATCTTTGCCGCTAGAGTATGTGTCTTCCCCTCAAGATTCTTCTTCAGATATTGCTTCAGGTAATCTCCATAATATTGCTTCGGGCCAAAATCTAAACAAGTCAAATAAAATCCAAGGATGTCGGTCCAACTAGATTTGAAAGCTGTTTATGTGAACATACTCTTAGTTGAGAAGCATCACCAATTTTCTAGAAAATTCTTAAGATTGCCGTGTGCGAAAATTCCAACAAATTAGAGTAATCATGAAATTTCTTAATATTATAATACGAGAAGTCTGCAGACAGGATTTCTCCAGTAAAACAATAAAAATATTATAATGTCAGGTGAGTGGACTTCTCTAAAAAAAAAAAGAAAGATAATTTTTGGTTGGTTCATAAAGGCCTACAAATGGGCATTCCTATACAAGTGTTTGTGAAATAGTGACCGCTCCGCCTGCCCAACCAGCAGGAGTGTGTGTGCTGAGTGAAGAGTGACGAGTGGTGGACTGAAGCGATTGTATGTGTCCGTGCAATAGAATAAGTGCTATGTGGTTGAGAAAGTAAGTGTGTTTTAATATTAATACAAGTTCTCAACACTCTTTGGTCATTATAATACGCAAAGTTTCACTAAAAGATAACGAAAACATTTCTCGGACAAAAGTAAAGGTAATTGTTAAAGATTTTAAAACAAAAAGAATTGAGAGATTGATTTTGAGAGATATAATAACATATGATATGATCATAAACAATTTTCTTACCTAAATATAGTTAAAAATATTTAGCTCTGTTTAAAGGATGTCTCACCATTGAATAACCATTCTTAAGTTCTTTATTGAATTTAGAACAAAGAATATAAATGTGCTCTTTCAAATTGAATAATTGGCAAATTGTTTGAATAGCAATGAAAGGAAATATTAGAGTTATTTTTTCAAATTTAAATATCTCTATATCAACTCCAAATATATCTGGACATGAAATAACCGTTACATAGAATCTAAATCTATATAAAACTTTTCATATCGAACTAAAGAGATTAGTGAAGTGATATCCATTCAAAGTATTTACAAACTTCTGTGCTCCAAATCTTCACACTCTTCATGCTCTTCCTTTGTGCCTAAACTTTTAAATTGATAGCTATCAAAAAAATCACTTATCTCTTTTACTATCTATTTGCACCTTTTTGGCCCACTAACTAAGGCCCAATTACACTATTGACTGTTAGCCATTAGAATTGTAATCCTTTTGTGAGAAACCATTCTTTGAGAAATCTTAGTTGCAAACAGTAGCTAAAGATTGAGAAAAAGGATTTATCTTTCTTGGTAAAGATCTTGATAATTAGAGGATGAGAGTTTTGTGAGAATGATTAAGTTGGATCTTGCATGACAAGTAAGTATGAAATGTGTAAAGAGGGTTGTGACAATTGAGTAACTCTTTAAATTAATATTTTAAAAATTAGATAAGATATCAAATCAGAATGACTATAGGATCATAAGTTAATTGGTTCAATTAATTAAATCAATGATTGAATTGAATAATATCATAATTAAGAAATTACATATATTAAATAGAATTATATATAAAAAATAATTAACATATAATATAATTCATAAATTTGAATTTGCAATATATAAGAGTTTATAAATATAGTAAATAAAAATAATTATAAATTTCATAAGGAGTTAATAATTAAGAAATATTATAATTATAGGTTATTTATTTGATATATCTTTTAAAAATTTATTTTACAATTGAAAAAAAATACAAAAAGAACAACACAGTTAGAAAATAAATTGTAAAAAAAACACAAAAAAAAAAAAAGTTAACTAGTTTTTGAAAACTGGTTTTGATTAATGGCTTTTGGCCAATTTGTCCAATTCAATCTGATTTTGATTACTTCAATCCAGTCTAGTTAAAAGAACAATTTAATGGTTGAATCAAATTATTATATATATTGGTTCTCTGTTTGATTTGATTTTCTAAATAATGCTTTAAACTACCAGTGACATCCTTCAAGTGATCATTGGATTTAGAATTTTAAAAAAAATGAGTAGACCCAAAAGAAGTTCTTTAGGACAAGCAGATTTCTGTAAAAATCTTTTGTATTTTCTCTCTTTTTCACTCCTTTATATTCTACATTTTGTTTCGCATGCACTTAACATTTTAAAACAATTTTCGAAACCAAAATACCTTTCTAACTACTCTTTCATTCTGCCTTGTGGTTCAAATTGCCAAATATTTAACAAGTTTTTCAAGACAAAAACAAAACATTTTAGAAAGTTTTAATCAAGATTATTTTGATATTATTGCTAATTCATTTATTCTTAGCCGATAAACTTTTTTGACTAGTATGTCAAGAAAAATGATAAATGTACTTAAGTACACTTAATTTGTGATTGACTAAATTTAAATAAGAGAGATTGGTAAATAAATAAAATCAGTTTAAATTAGATTTTGGTAAATATCAAATAAATGACAATATGTAAGAGAAAATGAGTGAATGTAATAGTATTTGTGTCAAATACCTCCATGACATCTCCAACATTCAAAACTAGAGCATCTGACATTGGAGCAACAGGTACCCATCCTTGTTCATGTCGAATTTCTAACCCACAGGCGTTGTCATCTTGCATTAGCAAGGTTATGGAGCTTGTGTCTGAGTGTGGACTCAAACCAAGTACTTGATCAGGCAAGCAGCAAGCTACAACGAGGGTAATAGTTCACTTGTAAAGCTTGTGTTAGTTCTTATATGCAGACGAAAAAGAGCATTATTCTTTTCCATCCCCAAAATCATGGACAAAAGAACAGAGGAGTTCCTCCTCGATTCGTCTGACTTCACTCGAACATGCTTCAGCTATTTCCATGCAAATGGTAAAGCACAGAAATTTAATTAAGAATCACCTTTAAAGCACTGCTACTTCTTATTTTGTCTAGTATCAATGTCGGATATGTGCTCAATAGTGTTAGTATGAGATACTTAGCTATTCATATTAGCATATCGAAGAAAGTATCTTGAAACAACACTTTCGAAAACTTAGAATATATTGATCTGTCATTGCATTGAATTTCTATACATATAATATATTTTTTAATATTTTATTTATAATACCTTTGATGTATTTGTATCTTGTAATATTCTTATATAGTACCATATCCAACATGATGCTTGTGTAAGTATGAGTGCTATGTAGTGATTAATGAATCACAAAGACACAAGATATGGTATTTTATTGTTAAAAAAAAAAAATTACGTGCACACATGACATTATATGAATCAAATTTAATTTAGATATGTTATCTATGCTAATGTATAGAATGAAGGGTAACGTAGGTAACTAGCACTGCACTTTTTTACAATAATTACTTAAATCCTTCGGGTGTGTTTGGCCAAAACTGAAGCTTCCTTTGCTGCTTGGGGTAAATAATTAAGACCAATTTATCTGACCAGTCAAGTTCCTGCTCGTCAGAAACTACATAAGCATGGCCATAGTCTTGAATATCATTAGGGGGCATCGCGTAGTTGTTCTTCTCTTCCATTGGAAGCTTGCAGAACTCAACTGCAGCATCCTTCATTCTCTGCTGCACTTGTTTTAGCAGACCATGATTCACTAACCACAAAATAAACACAGTTTATTTCTTTTAATGAAAAAAAAAAAAAAACTTCAGAAACCCATGATTTCTGTTATTTTGGGGGGAGAAAATAGCAAGGTTTTTCCTGATTTTTTCCCCTCATTTACACAGTTTTTTTAATAAAGAAAACAAGGAAAAATCAATATATTTCTAGGGCTAATCTCGATGCATACAATTAACTTATTAAAGCCATGATTTTCTTTATTATTTTGTTGCAAAAATAACCAGTTTCTCTCCTTCCTTCATTCATTCTTTTCATATTTATGTATGTAAATATTCGAAGTTTAATAAAACAAAGATTTACCAGAAAGAAACCCCAATCCTTGCAAGCTGCATCCAATTTTAATAGCTCATCTTTGTTCTCTGATGAGAGCAGCGAAAAATCAATGACAGGAAGCTCAGAGGAAAAATGAGGCTTAATTGGCTTTGCCCATTTCTTCTTTGCTAAAGGATCATTCTCCATTATTTCTTGCACATTGGGTATAGTTTTTGATGAAATGAGTTATTGTCTCAGCTGCATTTGCACTTATTTTGATTGCGAGCCTGCAAGAATCTGTAATGGATTTTGTTTGTGTATAATGCTTGCTGCTTGAGGGAATACTGAGGTTCCTTAAATTAATAGGGATTCCCTTGCAGCAAGGAGATTATTCTATCTGTCCATTTCCATTATTTGCCTTGTTTTGTAAGCCATACTTGGAAGGCTACAAAGTTCAAACTTCAATGTCCAAATGACTTGTGTTGTACACTTCCTTCCGAAGGGCGTATGGTGGAAGCCATAATGGATATTATAATAATATTTTTGAGTTAAAATGCTATTCAAGTTTTGTTTCAATTAAACCTAACACATTTAATTTGTCATGTAATATATAATCATTAAATGATTAGGAATATAATCTTTAATGGAGAAAGATTTAGTTATACTTAATGCATTTAAGTTATACATATTAAGCAAATGAAAGGAGAGACACTATTTAGTATCGTACAACAATGTATTATTTTTCTTTTATTTTATGATATATTCATTTTCTGATTGATTTAACGTATACAATTTAATTATACAAAATATAACCAAGTCTTTCTCCCTTTGATGGACAATACTATATTGTGCTTTTGGGATGTCGTAAAACATTTTAATAATGTTGAAATTATAACTTCATATACAAAACTTTTATAATTTGTCTAACAAAAAATTGCAACTTTGTATCAAGTTGCTATAAAAGTAAACATCATAGTATTACCCTTATCAATGTGAACAATTACTGACTTTCAAATAGATCATGAATATATACAATGATGCGAGTCATAAGAGAATCAATTAAAAAACTAACTACTGAGGTTTAAGTACCAAATCTCATAAATTTCATATCACTGTCTCATATCTTCGATGGTGGGACTAAGTTTTACGCTTTGCAATTGAACTCGTAACTTTAATTTCTAGTTGAATAAAAAAAAAATCAAAATTCAGTTTATTTGAAATTATATTCATAAATAATCTTATATATAAATTTAATTTTAAATAAATAATTTTTTTTAATGGTTTCAAAAAGAGGTAAATTATTTCCAAAAGGCAATTCCTTTTTCACATCCCAGAAATTTGTGACCTTGCACTCAATAAAATTGAGTTTGAAACTGGAATGGTCTATCAAGCATTGTATTCAACTTGCCAAATGCCTTCTGTGCTTCTTACACCGTAGTATACTTGCTCTTCTTTTCTTGGTGTTGATTCTTGTTCATCGTCATATATATTTATACTTGCAAAATCCAATTCTAGCACAATGTACATTAAAGCTTGTCATTGTGTCAAACTCTTATAAAGGGAGCTAGATGTTATATACGATGTAAGTAAAATAGGCATAAAGATGGAGGTGTGTTTATGATATGAAGGAAGTTATGTTTCATTCATTCACTCAAGTATACATTTATAGTAATACAAAAGCTTTTATGATAGTTGGTCGTAGATCAATAAATATAGTAAAAAAGAACTATTCAGAATTGTAAAGTAATTAATTTGATTTATAGTGGTTGTCAAATTTACTTAGGAAGCCAAGTTAAACAAGTAACTATAACATCTTTTTTACTTTATCAATTTGCAGTAGTAGAGACAGCAAAAGAATCACTAATTGTCACTCCCCTTGATTCTTTTGCTATAAATTCCAATCTTTTCTCTCAAGTCTTCAAATCTCCACTTTGGCAAAGTTTTTGTTATAATATTTGCAAGTTGTTCTTTAAATTTGTTGTGAACAAGAATAATTTCTTTCTCCCTTTGAACTTCTCTAATAAAATAAAACTTAATTTTTAAATGTTTTGTCCTACCTTGAAATACAAGATTTTTTGCAATGGCAATTGTAGATTGATTATCACATTTAATCTTAGTTGCTCCATTTTGAGTTAAAATTCAGATCCAACTATAATTTTCTTAACCAAATTGCTTGATTAATAGCAATGATAACAACAATGTATTCAACTTTTGTAGTTGATTAAGCAACAACTTCTTACTTCTTTGAATTCCATGCAAATGCTCTAGAACCAAAAGTGAATAAATATCTTAAAGGACTTTTCATATCATTGCATGATTTGGCTCAGTCACTATCAACAAATCCAATAATCTCTAATTCTTTTGTTTAATTTTTTTAAACCAAACAACATAGTCACTTGTGTCTCAGACATACCTCAACACTGTTTTTGCTACCCTGAAATGATCTTCACTTGCATAATGCATAAATCATGAAAATAAACTCACAAAGTACATGATGTGTGGCCTTGTTACTATCAAATATAGTAAATAGCCTACAAAACTTCTGTAAATTCTTTCAATAGCTTTTTTGGAGTTGTTATCTTTGCTCAACTTCTCATTTTGACTCAAAGGATAACTAATCAGCTTGCAGTTTTCCATATTGAATTTTTTAAGTACCTCATTTGCATACTTATGTTGTCCTATGAAGATCCCTTGTTGAGAGCCATACCGAGGAAATAGGACATCTTTCCCAAATCTGTCATTTCAAACACCTCCATCATATAATTTTTGAATTGTTGTACCAACTCAAAATTGCTTACTGTTACAAGCAAATCATCAACATATAATGAAACAATGATAAGATTATTATTTTCTACAACTTTTACATAAAGAGTTGGTTCACTTAGACTTTTCTTGAATCCCAACTATAGTAGATGGTCATCAATTTTGCTATATCGGGCTTAGAGCCTGTTTTAAGCTATACAAGGCTTTTTAGAGCAGATACACTTTTTCTTTTCTTCCTTTAACAACAAAACATTTAGGCAGTTCTACATAAATCTCTTCTTCTAAGATGCCATTTAGAAAAGTAAATTTAACATTAAGTTGAAAGATTTTCCATTCCATTTATGTTGATAAGGCAACCAACAACCTTATGGTGTCAAGCCTTGCTACTAGAGAAAATTTTCCTAATAATCAACACCATATTGTTATGAATAACTTTTGGCAACTAGCCTTGTCTTGAGCCTGTTAATAGAACCATTAGCATTTAGTTTGGTACTAAACACCCATCTGACTCCAATAACATGTTTAATGTTTGGTCTATCCACCAAAATCCAAGTTTGATTTTTATCAATAATTTTTAGCTTTTCATTCATTGCATTTCTCCAATCTACCGACTTTGCAACTTCTTCATAGTTTGTAGGTTCAAGAATAACAATATTGCATCTTTCATAAATATTAGTGAGTGATTTGGTACCTTGTACAAGTTCATGATATATTTAATCTTTAAAAATATCAGATTTGAGATCTTGAGATGTTTTTCGCTTAGTTGTAGTAATCTTTGTTGATTCTATTGTAGATATTTCCCAATTCTAGGATGCATCTTCATTAAACTTTACATCCTTGCTCATAATCATTTATCCTATTGAAGGTTGATAAATTTTATATCCTTCTATGACATTATTGTAGCCAATCACAATTCCAACATTTTCTTTATGATCTTACTTGTTTCTTTTAACTTCTGGCACATGAACATAACATATGCAACCAAAAATTCAGAGATGTTGCATTGAAGGTTTATATCCATTCCATGTTTCAAATGGAGTTTTGTTTTTCATTGCCTTTGCTGGAAGTCTATTAAGCAAGTAAAAGAGGTGTTCATTGCTCCAACCTAAAACCTTTTTAGTAGTTTCTTTTTAAATAGAAGACATCTAGTCATTTCTATAATTGTTCTATTATTCCTTTCACTTTCAACATTTTATTGTGGGGTGTAAGTTGCTATCTATTGGTGTTCAATGCCTATAGTTGCACAAAACAAATTAAATTTGTTAGAAGTGTACCATATTCCATTGTCTGATCTTATCACCTTTAGCTTGCGGCCACTTTGATTTTCAATAAAATTTCTAAACTTCTAAAAAACTTTTGCAACTTTAGATTTTTGTTTTAGAAAGTAAATTTAGCACATCATTTTAAAATCATCAATGAAGGCAATATAATATTTACTACCACTTAATGATAGTGTTTTCATTGGGCTATAAACATTAATATGCAAAAGCTGGAATTTTCAGTAACTATCCATGCTTTGTTGATTGGAAAAGATAGTATGGATTATTTTTTTAGTTTATGTACTTCACACACATTAGTGGTTGTTTGAACATCAGACATATTTAACATAAGATTATTACTTTGCAAATAATGAATGTAGAGTAATGGAAATGGCTTAGCCTTTTATGCCATAATTCTGATTGATCAGCTAAGCTAGGATAAACAAAAACACTAGCTTACTTCCAATTTGATGTAAATCATTGACTACAAACAACTTATTGCCATTAGAATCATATATTACACAGGATTTATCTTTAAACAAAATGGAATATTGCTTCTTTAGGAGTTGACTAACACTCAGAAGATTTCTACCAATATCAGGTACAAATAATACATCAAACATTAGTATGATACCTAATGAAGTTTGATTGACACTACTCCTTTTTCTTTAACTTCAATATCGTCTCTATTACCAATCTTAACCTTTGAAGTGCATGTTCTGTCCAACTCTTTGAACATACTCTCATCAAAGGTCGTATGATGAGTGCAGCCACTATTAATAAGCTAAGCTTCTGATGTTACCATTGTTGTAGAACATGTTATAGCAAATAGTTGTTCTTCCTGTTGTTGATTCTCAGCAATTTGTGCTCTTTGCCCTTCTTCTTGTTGATTTTTATTCTTGCAGAACTTTTCTATGTGTCTACATTGATTACAAGATTTACATTTTACATCAAGTTTGAATTAGCAAAATTTCTCAAGATGAGAGATTTTCTTGCAATAAGAATATGATGGATACTTTCCCTTTTTCCTTCCATCTATTAAGGTTTCTCCTTCCTTTTTAAATTTCCTATCTTTTTGTTGCCTTTTCCCTTTTTTAACTAAGTGAGTTTTTTTTTTGCCTGGAATGCTCCCTTAGTTGTATCTTCTTGTTTAAGTGCTCTTCTTTGCTCTTATGCTTGTAAAGCATTGATTACCTCTACAAATGTGATTTAAGAAAGATCTTTGGAATCCTCAAGTGAGGAAATCTTTGATTCAAACCTCATAAAGAGGCTTACAAGAACTTTCTCCGCAACTCTTTTATCAAAAAAGCTCTTTTCCAAGCATTCTAATTTTGTTGACAATACACATAAGCCTGTTAGTATATTCTCTGATGCTTTCAAACTCTTTCATTTTTTGTATCTTGAATTCTCTTTTGAGATTCAAGACTTGCATCCAAATTGATCAGATATTGCCTTGAAACTCCTCCTTCAGCATGTCCAATATCACTTTTTTTTTTTGTTTTACAAGCCATAATTCTTATGAAAATTGAGTTTTTGCCTTAAACTTCCTTACCTTCTCCTTGCTATGGTTCTTGATTTGAGGTATAGTAGGATTTGCAGGTAATGTGGGTGGATATCTGTCATTTTCTACTACATCCTACAAATCCAAAGCTTGCAGATAGGACTTCATTTTTACAGCCCATATTTGGTAATTTTATCATGAGAAGACATGACGTGATGGCAGGGAGAAGTTACTAGAAGCCATGGATGTTTTTGGTTCGATATTTCTAGTTTTAAGAGAAAGGAGTGTGTTGAAATTCTATTTAGGATTTGAGGGTTTCAAGGTTTATGGTATGAAAAATTTTTGGTTTGGAAGGAGACTACACAAGGTTTTGTGAAGCTGAGGTTTTTTTTTTCTTCTCTTTTACAGGCCCTCTAAGATTATAAATGGACTCTAGATACCAAATGTAAGTAAAATAGGAAGAAAGATTGACATGTGTTTATGAAATGAAGGAAGTTTTGTTTCATTCATTCACTCAAACATATATTTATAGTAATACAAAAATTGTTATGATAGCTGTGGATCCAAAAGTTACAACCAAAAAGAATTATTCAAAACTTGTGGTTGTCAAATTGATAACCAATTCATACTTAGGAAGTTAAGGCAGAGACAACTAAAGAATCACTGGCTGTCATATGATGTACTTGATAATAGTATTGTGTGAGATTTGGTAAATTGAAATTCATTGTTTAATGACTGTGTTTGAAATAGTGCTAGAGAAATGGACATGAAGAAAAATGAGGCCAATGAAAATTTCCATGATTACCATCAGTTTTAGTTAACAAAATTCAATATCATCTTGAATCTTACAATGGACCCTACTTTCTCTGTCTAGCCAAATGAAATTTTGTAGTTGAAATAAATAAGATTATTAGGAATATGAGGTAAAGTGTAACATTGTTTTAATTTATTAATGATGAAATGGTTTAATATTGGTTTTTCATTTTGACACAAAAATTATCGTAGTTAGTACTATGAAACATGAGGGTTGAAGTTGAAGATTGGCAATGAATTTAGAAGCATTCATGCATTGCTTGTAGGATAAGGTTGTAACAAATCTGTAATACGGGCTTTCGAAAATATAGGAAAAACAGGTATAAACCTTATCTCCTTTAAATGGCCAATATATTTAGGATAAGGATTTGCAATTAGGATTAGATAAGGACTCTCAGTGATGGGCTGAGAAAATCTATAAAAAGAGTGAAAGGGTCCCTAATGCTATCAAGAAATCTATACGGTAGAATACCATTATTCTGAGAATATTGACAGGCATTGGAAATTCCCAATACATAGGAAATAGCAAGGAAAGAGGGATTGTGAAGAAGAGAGAAGAAGGAATTGCATCAATGGCCAGAGGTAACAAATTCAAGGAATTGCTTTTGATTTGTTTTGGGATTGGAATGCATTATGTAATACCTTAAAAAAAAAAAAAGAAGAGAGGGACTAAAATGAAAAGTTTCTGCAAGGACTAAAATGAGAAATTTTGTTTTCAGTGGGGAAAATTTGAGGCGGTGCTTAGCTTTGGGGGCTGAAATGTGAATTTTCCCTTTTGCCTTATACCATAAAAATCTTCAGCTAGCTTTTTCTTCCCCCATTTTTCCCAAGCCTTCCTAAAACTACCATCCTCTCCGGCACTCTTCTTCTTCTCCAGTAACACTTCTTTCTTCCGATAACTTTCCGGCTCTTCCTTTTCTTCGAAACCTAGCATGTTCACCCTTGAGTCTGCTGGCAGCTCAGCAACTCCATTTTCGTATGAAATCGAACCCAGTAAGGTTGTTCTTTTCTCCAATGAGCTTGAGCTTTCCTGTGAATAGGTCCTTTGGTCCGGCTTGGTTTAAGTGTGCTGAATCCTTCAATCACTCCGGCGTCTTTCCCCAGTGGAGTAGCAACATTTTCGACCCTGTGTGGAGCTGGTTCAACCAGTTGCTTTTTTCCGACCGTCGGTAATTCTTTAGCTCTAGTGGAGCTCCTCACCAGCACTTTGAAGGCTGGTGAGTGTTCCTAAATCATAAAATTTATTTTATAGCAATCCCATGGTTAGATTTCAAGATAATTAGTTGAAATCCTCATGTAAAGTTTTTGAAGAAATTTTGGGATTTTTGTGATTGTTTTGTTCTAAAGATATTGCTGATAAAGTACTGAACTCATCTACCTCAAAAATTTTGAGATTCCAACAAATTTTCAGTTAAGCTATTTTAGAGTGTGTTTAAAGTGAGTGAACACTCTTCTTCACATGAGAATCTCATGCAAATAGATAATATAACTTTATCGTATGAAACACTATAGATTCTTCACAAATAATGAGATTTTTGTATGTATTGAATGATTTTTTTTAAACTACATTTACATGTTGTGTGTATATTGGAATTTCCTTGTTATGCTGAAATTATGTGTTTGTATCTTGTCTTATAATATTGAAAGTGATGAGGTTTCTTTTCTATATAATGTCCCAACATGAAAATACATTAGTAAATTTCTATATGTTGGATAAATGCCGCTTACCCGTTTCCAAATCCTTATGATATATGATCTGAATTAAATATGAACGTCATATTGGATCCATTGAAGAATTGGGTGGTAACTCTCAAGTGCACTTAGGAACTTATATACTTCTCGGGTAGGAGTGAATAAGAGTGGATGTGTATGGAGATGTTTAAATTGTTCATGAGCACTCAGCAGATATATCGGGTGGCTCATGACAAATGATTGCTCTATGTTATGTTGGTTACCACTTGTAATTGTTCATTGGAAAATCCAGTAGTATGTTTTACCATAATGGGTTTTAAAAGAAAAATTTAGAAAGTTATTATTTTTCTCTTGTTTATTACTATAATATTATATATCATGTTTTCATTAAATAATTTTCTGTTGAAGAATAGTATTCTTTTTGTGTAATGACTTTATAGTTGTAGGACGGGTAAGCAAATCTACACGATTTTATCTGTGAATTATACTTATATGTATGTTTTTGAACATAGTTTCAAATTAAAAATGAGGTTTTTGGGTGAACATAGGACTGTTTACTTACTTAGTTTTAATGAAACTCACTCTTACTTTCTTCCTGTTTTTCAGAGCCTCAGGATTCTCCACCCGTCCCACCATCACATCCAGACACTGGGTCTACTCCTCGAGTGAGTAGATCACCCCTGCGGAGTCTACAGGTATATATATGGTGGTATTGTTGGCAGTTGATAGGAATACATTGCATATTTGTATGTTGTCTGGCTGCCCAGTAAGACAAAGACGTTTTAGTCTAGGCCACTGTACATTTTGGTCATGTGTTGTATAGGTTATTTTGGGCATGTAGCACCTTTTTTGTGTATGTTGGCATTACGCCGGATGTTAGAAAAACAGGAGAAACTCTGCCGGATTTCCGGTAGAATCATTTGTATATGTTTAAACTTATATCTATAAAAGCTATTTATGTTCTGCATAAATTTCATTATCAGGCTTGTAGAAAGGTTTTACCGGTGACTTCCTACGTCGGTCACGTTCCATAGGTTGGGGTGTGACACATTAGAATAAAGATAAAATGCATTACATGGCTAACTTTCTTGCCCTCTATTTATTTAGAGTACGAACATGGGAGTCGCATTGGCATTGTTGATTTATTTACCATTTTTATCTTTACAACGGACACTTAACAAGCATCGCACATACGAGGGCTTCTTCTCACTACTTGTTGCCCTCTTTTTCCTTACATTTTTTATTCTGCTTATGAATTGAATTCTTCATGTCTCCACTTTCTTCTTGAAAGCTTGCTTTAGATGATCTCCATACCTGATTTTACTGTATATCTTTGGCATTCCAGCATCTCCCATTTGATCAAGTGGCTCCACTTCTGCATCATTATGTGGCGTCAAAAATGATCCGATAGAAAATCTTCTCTTGTTCTTGTTTGTCACTGCTCGATGTTCTACACTCTTGTATTTTCCATTACTCCATATCTGCCAAGGTTCAAAGAAGTTAAAAGGGAAAAAAAACTTACAGATCTCCTCTTTGTGCTCAGAAAAAAGTAACCTTTTTATGTTCATCTAAAGTACCTCTAGTGCATCTCCAACATTCACAACCAGAGCTTCTGATATGGGAGTGACTGGTACCCATGCTCCTTTGTGTCGAATCTGATATCCACATACATCATCATCTTGGGTTATCAAGGTTATGCTGCTAGTGTCTGAGTGTGAACGCATACCCAGTACCTGATCTGGTAAGCTACAGGGAGGATAATAGTTCACACGCAGAAACTGTAGTAATTCTTGATGTAATCCTAGAAGATCATGTTCTTGCATTCCCATAATTACAGATAAAGACCCCAGAATCTCCGTGCCCACTCGTTGGACTTCACTTGAATAGGCCTCAATTGTTTCCCTGCATTTTAGTTTAAGTTGGTTTGTACATGTGACAAGAAAATAGATGGATGCTCCGGTTAAAAAATTTGATTTATTTAAGGTTAGTCCAATTAGAAGAGGTAGATGAAGACTATGAAAAATTTCATAAGAAACCATAAAAAATGATCTTATTTAAAAATTAATTAAAACATGATTTTCAACAGAGTTAAGTCATGATGATTGATTCAGGTAGTTGAGATAATGGGACAAGGCTTGATTGTTGCCGTTTGGTACATGGATTTGATTAACGAGACATAAATTATGAAGTACGAGTACTTCAAAATCTTAGAAATATCCATATTGGGTAAGTATTGTTATCTTGGTACTTTATGTACTTGGTACATGGATTTGATTAACGAGACATAAATTATGAAGTACGAGTACTTCAAAATCTTAGAAATATCAATATTGGGTAAGTATTGTTATCTTGGTACTTTATGGATACATAATAGGGTATGCATTTTTTTTTTTGAGAAATATTAAAATTAAAAATTGGATACTCAAAAGATATGTACCAGATATATATATATATATATATATATATATATATATATTTGATGAATAAAAGTTAAAAGTTATTTTCCTCACTAATGAGCAGGAGATCAATCATGAAATTAATACCCTTAGAATTTGAAGATATTCTTTACTTTACTTTTGACTATTATATTTAATAGTACTTTTATGAATTATAATAATTTTATATTAATTTGATGATTGGTCATCATATATGTTATTATTTTTCTTATAATGTTAATTAATAAAAAACAATACATTTTTAATTTTTATATTATATATTATGCCGTGCTTGTATCATAATTTTTAGAAAAATATTATATTGATGTGTCTGTATTGTGCCGGATACAAGACTCGTACTGATATGCGTGTAACATTGGTCATAAATTATGTTGTCAGAAAGAACACCTACTTGAATCCTTCTGGCGTTCTTGGCCAGAATTGAATCTTCCTCTGACTTGTGGGGAAAACAACAAGAATAAATGCATCGCCCCAATAAAGTGCCTTCTCCTGAGAAGCTCCATGAGGACGACCATAGCCTTGTATTTCACCAGGGGCCATGGCATACTTGTTCTTTTCTTCTATTGGAAGGTTGAAAAACTCAGCTACAGCATCCTTCATTGTCTGAAGCACTTCCTTTTGAACACCATGATTCAATAACTGCACAAATAATTACAAAAAAGTTAAGTTTCTGTACGTATCTTTGTATTCACAGGTGTTATATAAACATATGATTAATCAATTGACACTTTCTGACTTACACCTAAAACTTATTTCGTTATATAATTCTTTTAAAATGTGATATCAATCAATTTTATCGTTAGATTACAAAAACCCATAATAATGATCTTGTCAAATTTCAAAAAAATCTAAGAACAATAAGTATAAAATTAAATAGTTAACTTTTTCTCACTTTTAAAAAGTATATTTTATATTAATTTCAAAATAAATGGATGGAGTATTAAATCGTTTCTGATCCTTATAAAATCTTACAGATCTGATATTCTTGATTGATGTTTTAAATTCAATGGATTTAGCAAGAAATTCGTCTAATAAACAGTTATATATATCGAATAGACTTACGTAAAAGAAACCCCAATCTTTGCATGCTGTATCCAGTTTCAATAGCTCCTCATTGTTCTTGCATGAGAGAAGTGATAAATCAATGACAGGGATCTCAGAAGAAAGTTGAGGCATAAAGTTGGCTTTCTCTATTTCTTCTTGACTCCTAATATAGTTTTCAGGAACCTCCAAAGGATCCTTCCTCACCATTTCTTGAACATTTGGTACTGCCATTAAACTTGCAGCATGAGCCATCTCTTCCATCTCTGTTGGAGAATGATATGTGATTTGGCCTCTTGAGTTCAATAGGCCTTTCTTTTGTAAGCTAATTAATCATACAATTGCTTTTGGCAGCATTTTTGAGTGATTCTTTTTAAAAGGAGGGAGGACCTTTGAGAAAAATTTTATATGTAGTCTTGGACATGAAGAAGGCAACTTGTGGTCCACATTAGAACGAGACAACTGCAATTTCAATGTGTTGACCCAATGCTTTTCCATTGCTATGATGATTAATCATTTAATTACCTCGCCAATCATAGTTTTGAATAGTTGTCTGCAGCTACAATATTGCTTATTCTGTAATTATAATTTCACTTCATAATACATTTTTACATTTATTTTTAATTTTATTAATTTGAATGTGATCACGATTATAATTTAAAATTGTGCATGCTATGATTTCGTGTTCTTTTACATAGCATAATTGTGACTGTTTAACAAGTATCTTTTGTCCTCGAGCATATTTTCTCTGCTTGGGGCTTGAGGATGATGAATTTATGTTTTTTTTCTTAGATTGTTGGCTGAGGTTTTAGTTGTATAGCACGAATACTGATATTTTAAATTTTCCAAAATTGAATATATAGATACCACAAAATTATTATGAATTAGATGTTATAAATATATTATATATATGAACATTCAATGCAATTAGTTATCAATTTGTTTCAAATTTTAAAAAATATTAATTAAAGATAATTTCTTAGATATATTGAGATCAATTGTGAAGAAATTTGCTTAATTTCAAGTAAGAAAGTAAGTACATAAATCAATAACAAAATATATATTATCAAATATTTGATATTAATATATACTAAATATGAGAATGATACGGATACGTAATGAAAAATGAATCATCGGAGCTTCAAAGGGATCTAGTAAACTACAGAGTGAAACCTTTACTTTGTATCTGTGATTTGATACATAAGTTTGGGGAATACATAGCTTCCTGGAAACATGAATACTCTTGCAGATGAAATTAACCAATCTGATGATGATGATGATGCAAGAAGACAAGTATACATAAAGTAAAGAATTTTGTTGATATCTCTAACAGAAAAACAAGGGAGGCGGCTGTAAAGAAAAGAATTTCGTTTTCAGTATAACAGTATATGATTATCACAAATGAATAATTAACTCGAACCAAATTAATGACATGGGAATGCTGACAGAGTACCCTTTTTTTGTAGTCTCTTTATTTGACATTTAAAAAGATGACAAATTTGAAGACGATAATATATATTAATTATTTCGATGTCGTACAATGATTTGTTGGAAGAGGTTTATGACATTTGTTGAGGACCACCCTGCTGCAACTGAGGCGTTGCTGTCTGCCACGTATATAGTAGGGTTTGTTTGTTTCGTGAAAAATAATTACAACTGTAGATTTGTTTTTGCGGAAAAATGTAAATTTCTTCTGTTTGATTTGAGTAACAGAAAATGTTTTCTGTTGTTTGATATGTGAGAAAAAATGTATATATTTTTTTGAAAAATTGAAATTATGTGATGTAATTTATATATTAATTATACTGATTCTATTAAGATGACATTTGACATATATTTTAAAAATCATAACATTTATAGAAATGTGATTCTTGAAAATATTATATTATTATATTTGGTTTAATTAAAAAAATTCTCAAGAATGTTATGATATTACATTTTAATTAATGTATATATTTTTAAAAATACTGTTAGAATACCAAAAATGTTCTCATCAAAAATTGAATGCTTAACATCAAAAAGTTCACGGCCAATGGTGATAAGTGGTGCTAGGTAGTGATTAACGGTAGTAGACAATGATAAATGATGATAAGTGATGATCAACAATGGTAGATAACAGTGGATGGTGGTAAATGGTAGTTCATAATGGTGGGTGGTGATCAATAACAATAGATGATATTGAGTAGTGATTAACGACAGTGGATAGTAATAAATAATGGTCTACGACGATGGATGGTAAACGGTGGTGGGTTGAGGTGGTAATGGTGGTAAGGCTTTGATAAGCTCTTGGGTTTATTGGGTGTAAATGACAGGACCTGTGCACAGAAAAGACATTGGTGATGGTAGCTTGGCAGTCGTTGGAAGACATTTTGATGCCTAAGTTAGTAGTTGCACAAAGTGTAGGTAAGGAACTTAGGAAAAAATGTCTTAAAGTTTTAGAAATACACTGTGTCCTTATATAGGCATATAGTTAGGGGTAAAATGGTTTAAAAGGGTGAACTAGGTTGTATGGCTAGCGATTAGTGTGGCCTATTGAGATAGAGGGCAAGTATTGTCCTTTATGCATGACCACGAGGAACGGTGGCTGGGGATGGCATCGTATTCTAAGGAGTGACAGGTGGTTGTCAGGTGACTCATGACCAGGCTTAGATAAACATCCTTGTGGGAAATGGTGGATGAGTCTGTGTTGTAGTGTCAGCTTGCAGGCAATCTTCTAAGATGACTGGGGTGGTCATCAAGAGGTGAAAGGGATAGTGAAGTTTTAGCATTATCATTCCCTCTTTGCCCCTAGGGGGTTGCAAGCAAGGTGTCTATTAGTTTGTGCTTACCGATTAGTCAAAGATGCTTCATTTGTTTACACTTTGATGTGTATGATGATTATTGTGATTTTAATGTGATTGATGGTTGTGGGCATTAATTTTGACATGCCTTTTCATGGTTATCATCATTGTGAATTTTTCATGTCAATTGATCCCAATCGTTTAGATTGTCTCTTGGTTTTAGGAGGATTTTGACTGATGGATTTTGGTCGGTATTGTTGATGGTGGATTTTGATTTTGCCTAAATCCTGCCAATGGAAGGGATTTTTTTAGGACTCAAGCTGTTTCTCGATTGTCAGGGCCGTGAATAACAAGAGACGGTTTGAGAAAGAAGGAGAAGAGCGAAGAACACAGGGATTTAATATGGTTCACCCAAATTTGGATGATACTGGACCCTATGTCCACAGAGATATTTTATTGATATGAAGGGGTTTTTATAGGATTTTGACAGAGTTTTTTGCTAATGTTTTCCTGTGCCTCTCTCCCTTTTCTATAGTTGTTCCAACCCCCCATTTATAGAAGCATAGAAGGGTACAGATGGAATTAAATAAACTGTACATCTGTTACATCAAATATTAAATGTACATGACTGCCTAGAGTACTGTAAACTGGCTTCTATAGGTTACTTTCTATGCGTGGAGCCTAACGGTTGCATTTTGCAAAATGGCGGTGCAAGTTGTCTTTTATGCTTGACCTTAGTAGGCTTCTAGCTGGGTAAGATTGCGTCCTAGCGAGCTGAAACTCATGCATTGAGGCTTACTACTGGTTTACGACCTCGAGCTCATTCATTTAGCGAGCTCAGATCATTAATGAGCTAGAGTTTCCTTGCGTAGTGATCTCGTGGTTTGGTGGGCTAATCTCCTTTGCTAGACTTGGGCTTCTGCCAGCCTACTTCATAGTGCCAAATTTTTCCTATAACATTAGTCCCCTAACTCTCAGTTTGCTTTATAGATTGAGAGTTGCAATTTTTTCTGGAAGGGTCTTCTTTTGTAGTCAAAGTCTTCGGTGCTTAAACTGTCGTGTAGTCATTTCAGACTTCATTCTTTCATTTCATCAACTTTGGACCATACTTTCTTCTATGCATGTTTTACAACCATTGGCGTGTCAACCCATCCATTTCTGGATTATTTGATCAGGAACTCCTGATTGTCCACTAGATTGTTTGGTGAACCCAGATTTGTTTATAAAAAGGAGTTGAGAAGTTCTTCCTATGTTTTCATGGAGTAGTTTGATGGATGCTTTGGCTAAGGCCCCCAAGTTTCTGGTGATTTGGCCTCAGGTGAGGCATTTCGAGGCATGGATAGTCTGCTATAAGAGATCCTGAAGCATGGATACCCTGTTGCACATGACTCCCGTGGATAGCTCTTTATGTTGGCTGCCGGGAAGTCTTGTGGGGATCTTGGATTATTTCCTCATGGTCCTTCCATGGAATCTAGCCCTGCCCGTCAGATTCCTGAGCACTTTTTGAATTGCTTTGGGTATGAAGGAGCTATTGGTTGAGAAGGGATATAAGCAGAAATAGCTATGCTTGTTAGTTTTCCTGTAGGTGGGAGTTTATCTCCCAGTAGCTGGCTTTTTGCTTTCTTGTGAAAATGATAGCTCTAGGTCTTTACTTTTTTGAATCTTCTGATGTAAATTTACTTTGTTGAATGAGGCCTTTTAATGAAGTGAACTTTCTTTGCTATATTAGACATTCTACTTGTATGAATAGCTGTACAATAGTTGAATGAATGATTGATCGTGTTCTTCTCAATGAATTTGGGTATTTTTGTGCCTTGAGCAAGTAATGAGTTTTATTAGAGAGATTGCATATGAGTTGTGAATTAATAAGACACATGAGAGGCTGCGTTTATTAAATCGATCAGGTTAATTTTAGCACCTTCATGCCTTAGCGAGCACACAACTCTATTGAGTTCAAGTTTGTTTTGAGTGTCTCTATACCTCAACGAGCCCATAGCTCAACTGGATAATGAGTTTGTTTTGAGCATCTCCATGCCTCAATGAACACACAGCCTTGCTAGCATTGTTGCTGGCATTGAGTATTGTGAGCACCTCCTCACCTCAACGTGCATATAGCCACATTGGCATTGAGTATTGTGAGTGCCTCCACGCCTTAGCGAGCACATAGCCGTGTTGGCATTGAGTATTGTGAGCGCTTTCGCGCCTTAGTGAGTACACAGCTGCATTGGCATTGAGTATTGTGAGCGCCTCAGTGAGCACACAACCGCACTGACATTGAGTATTGTGAGCGCCTACGTGCCTCAGCAAGCACATAGCCGCACTAGTATACTGGACTTATACATTATAATCAGCAAAACAAGGTTCTACTTGATAAAAACAATTACATTGTCAATATATAATCCGAACCAAAGCTCCTTGCTCTTGATTAGGATCTTGCTGGGGATGTTGAGATCATTGCTCTATAGGTCACACCACATACCCTTGCAAGCAGCCTTTTTTGATGAGGTCTTTTATTGCGTCCTTCAATGTCCAACATTCCGAGGTGTTATGCCTGACCTCATCATGGTAGGTGTAGAATTTATCTTTATTTCTAAGTCAACCAAGAGTTTGTTGAGACTTAGGCTTCCCAAAATCTTCTTTATCTCGCTCTGCTAGGAATATCTTGTCTTGAGTGTCAGATAAAACATTGTAGCTTTTGTGGTGACCTTGGTACCAAGGTCACTCATCTTTGCTCCTCTTGATGATATGAAGATTGGAATCGTCTTTTCCTTCTTTGTGGCTACTCTTCCTTTTATTTTGATTTGAGTTGCTCGTATTAGACATCTTTGAACCAAAAGTTTCATCCTATCTGACTTGCCTCATAGCTTGCTCATAGAAATCCCCAAGATTCTTCATCGGTGATTTGTATATGCTTTTGTATAACTTCCTGTCTTTGTGGAGTCCTACATAAATCATTGCCAAAATAGTTTCTTCTGAAGGATTTCCTACATTATTGACCTCATGTCTGAACCGAGAGATGTAGTCCTTTAATGATTCTTCTTTTCGTTGGAAGATCTTAGTGAGATGGCAAGGTAGAGCGAGCTGTCTTTTCAATACTTGATACTAATTGATGAATTTCTTCTAACACTCCTCCTAACTACCTATGTTGTGAGCTAAAAGACTTCTGAACCACATCATAGGCAGGTCCCCTAGTGTTGTTGGGAAGACACGACATTTCACGAGGGAATTGGTCATCATGAGATCCATCTGGACATTGAACGCATCTAGATGATCGTACGAGTCTCTTTGCCCATCATAGAGCGAAATTGAGGGGACTTTGAACTTCGGGGGAAGGGATTGCGCTTCAATTTCTTTGATGAATGGTGACCTTGCTTCATAGCGAGCTTGGTTATTCAGAGTTTGAAGACACTCTTTGAATTAATTCATCCTTTGAAGCAACTTTTTTACAAGTGGGTCTCATATTAGAGATCGTGGGTTCTCCTGGTCACGGTTGCAGTGACCCAAAATGTGTTCTTCACCAGCTCTACCTGAACATCTGGCTTAGTACTGTTGGTGATCATTTCTAGGTGTGATGACTTCAGCTTGTCTTTGCAAACCCTGAGCCTAGTTTCGCGTTAACACGATGACTGTTCTAGTCAGCTCTCCATGTTTTCTGGCTTCTCCTGGCATTGAAGTCAGACTTGGATTCTTATGCTCCTATTTACGACAACAGCATGTTGAAAGGAGCTGGTTGGGGGTGGAAAGGTAGTGGCACCTATAAAAAGAGCTGTTGAAGAATCTGTCGAAGATACGTGACCTTCCGACAGGTTAACTTGAGCATTCAAAGTTCTTGTGGTTCGTCCTCTAGCCATCGTAACTGCACAAAGGATTAAACAGAAGACAAAAGATCAACTGATACACAAATGGGTCCCACTGAGCATGTCAAAATGTTGATGGTGGATTTCAATTTTGCCTAAATCTGGCTAACGGAAAGGGTTCTTTTTGGACCCAAGCTGTTTCCTGATTGTCGGGGTGATGAATAACGAGAGACGATCGAACGAAGAAAAAGAAGAGCGAAGAAGACAGAGATTTAATGTGGTTCAGCCAAATCCGAACGATACCGAACTTTACATCCATAGAGATATTTTATTGATCTGAAGAGGTTTTTATAGGACTTTGACAGAGTTTTTTGCTAATGTTTTCCTATGCCTCTCTCCTTTTTCTACATTCGTTCCAACCCCCCATTTATAGAAGCATGGAGGGGTTCAGATGGAATTAAATAAACGATACATTTTTTATATCAAATATTAAATGTACAAGATAACTTAGGGCATTGTAAATTGGCTTCTGCAGGTTACTTTCTGTGCGTGGGGCCGACGATTGTATTTTGTAAAATGACGGTGCAAGTTATCTTTTATGCTCGACCTTAATAGGCTTCTAGCTAGGTAAGATTACATCCTGGCGAGCTGGAACTTGTGCACTGAGGCTTACTGCTAGTTCACAACCTCAAGCTTGTTCAGTTAGAGAGCTTGGATCATTAGCGAGTTAGAGTTTGCTTGCGTAGCGACCTCCTGGTTTGGTAGGCTCATCTCTTTTGCTAGACTTGGGCTTCTACTAGCCCACTTCATAATGCCGAATTTCCCCTATAATAGGTATAAAGAGGCATTTCCTCTCTCTTGTCACTCTTGTGTTCAAATCTCCCATGTGTCCTCGTTTTGTTGCTCACTTGGTGCTTTTGCTCGTGTTTAGCCTTCCTTATTTTGTTGTGTTCTTCGATGTTGTCAAGGTTGGTGGTGGTTGTGTTTTGCTTCGTTGATGGTCACACTTATTCTTGGTAAGCTCTTCGTTCCTTGTGATATTTATTGATACTTGTTGCCTTTGTGTTTGTATGGGCTTATTAGGTTTCATTTTATATCTAGCTTTCCTCTTTCTCTTCTTTGTTCAATTGACTCAATGTCTCTCGATTTTCAAGTATGTTCTTGCTTCCTTTGTTTTTCTTTTTGTTCTGTTATGTCTTCTCTGTTGTATGTCGACCCTTGTTTTGGCACTCCTCATATTTCTCCAATGGAAACATCCATAGATATTGAGGATGCCGAGAGCTCAAACTCTTCAAGGTCTACCTAAGGCCTTTATCTGTCTCTTCCAAGTTTGCTTACAAGTTTTTCAGCTTCATTTGGGACACCAACACGAAAGGTGTCCTCATGAACTTCCTCTTCTACCTCTCTTTTGAAGGTGGGGATGGATGTTTTAGGCCAACATCCAATGATTGGGCGTGCCCATTTGGGGAAGCACCAAGTCCTTCTAGCGATGCTACTGGAAATGTTTGGGATCTGATAGTTAAATCTGACGATGAGTACATGGAGCATTTGATCCATGAAGGGTTATTGGGGCAAATGAGATTGCTCTATGTTGCATTTATATGTAATTTCATTAACTAAAATGTGATCACGATCGTAATTCAGAATTGTGCATACTATGATTTCATGGCTTTTTACTAAGCACATTGGTGACTGTTTTACAAATATCTTTTATCCTCTAGCATATTGTCTTTGCTTGGGACTTCAGATGATGAGTTTATATTTTTTTTCTTAGATTTTTGGCTGAGATTTTACTTATACAGCACCGATACTGATATGAGTATCATATCGGATATGATACGAGGATACTTCATATTTTTAAAAATTAGGGATACGAATACATATATAAATATAACAGAATTAATATGAATTAAATGTTATAAATATTATATATATAAACATTAAATACAATTAATTATTAATTTACTTCAAATTTTAAAAAATATTAATTAAGGATGCTTTCTTAAATATATTAAAACAAATAGTAAAAATCGTCATTTAATTTCAAACAAAAAAAAAAAAAGTTTATGAGTCAATAACAATGTATATATATTTATTTATTATCAACTATCCGATATTGACTTATATTGAACATGAATTTGATATGGACAAACAATAAAAAATGAACTAGAGGTTCTAGTAAACTTCAGTGAAACGTCTGCTTCTTATCTGTGATTTGATTTATAAGTCCGGGGAATACATAGCTTCCTGGAAACATGGATACTCTTGCAGATGAAATTAACCAATCTGATGGGCTTTTTGCCCTGTGTGGGGCACGAAAAAAAAATAATTCCCGCAATAGTGTTGAAGTGAAATTATTTCCCAGGGGCGAAGAAGTTGGTACGAACAACGTCTTCGACTTTTTTTTTATTTTTTTAAAAATTTTTTTGGAAGACGTTGGTGGCACCAACGTCTTCCAGCTTTTTATTTTTTTTTTAATTTTTTTAATTTTTTAATTAAAATAAAATAATTATATAATATATTATAATTAATTATATAATAATTAAAATT
>JANHAO010002198.1:0-29697 GCA_026873985.1 Saraca asoca
GATTTGGATAGTTGAGTTGTAAGAATTCTGGTACTTAAAATAACTTCCCTGTGGGATCGACCCGTATTCGCCGGTACTAGCTACAACTATGCCGTGTGCTTGCGGTTATTTAAAACGTACAACAAGTTTGTGCACATCAACCTCCAATCTTGTTCATAAGTTAGGGGAGTAAACTAAATTAGCACACTGAAGTACTCCTCTAGGCATAGTGACCTTAACCTGTTTTCACGCACCCAGGGCTTATGCTTGTGTTAGTGCTCTAGCCACCTCATCCAGCTTTTTCACTGTGTTCTCGAGCAGTTCCTAACATCGGTGCCATGTTTGCACTCCATCAATCCCAGGAACAATAACAGCAGGATAGTGATGGGCCATTAGGGGCAAGCCAGCAGCAATACCTGTAGTGAGGACAGCGAAAAAGCTTGTCGTAGGAAGAACTGGTTCCCACTATTGTTCTACATAACCTTTCAGTTGGTCAACTAGAGCATCTGAACTCCTGGTGGTTCTTCCTCTAGCAATTGCGATCAAATTGAAAATTAATCAGAATGCAGTTTAGGCCCTTCCTCTGGTGGCAAAATATTAACGTGTGAATTTAGTCAACCTAAGTTTAGAATCTTAAACTACAAACTAAGAGTGTAAAAAGAGAAAGAAAGAGGGAGAAAATGGAAGAACAGGAAGACACTAAAAGCTTTTAACATGATTCAGTCTAGTGCAATGCTTACGTCTACAGTTATTATATTTTTTCTGTCTAATTTGGTAGAGTATTTGTATTTGTTGGTTGTCTGATCTTCTATATTTTTCAGAGTTTTCATTCATTTCCCCTCCCTTTGTACAATGATTTCAACCCCTACTTATAGTTGCTGGGGTGTACAATCTTAATATGGTTCAAAAAAGGAAAAGAATCATGTATCAACTTTTACTTAAAAAATTTCCATGAAAATAGGGTAATTAATTAGTCATACACATTGATCCCTACAAGTTGATTTCTGCAAGTGGATTCTTGTTAGTTGATCCCTTCTCGGGTCTAACCACAATGAGTGTACTTTGATCTGCGAGCTAAACCTTGTCCTTTATGACCTATGGTTGCTGCCTTGACCCTTGTTGACCAGTGATCTAAGTTCGCATTTGGCGACCTGATGCCTTGCTTCAGTGACCTTAATCCTGATTAAGCTAGGCCTTTATTGGCTGGGCCTATCCATTGAGCTTTTACCAGTTCATTCATGTAGTTTTAAAAACACCCACAATAATCATGTATCAAGCTTGACGTGTGTGTATTGAGCAATACCAGTGTAAATTATGAAATAAATTTATTTTTCACGTGACTATCTTTCTCCTTTCAGTTATCATCTTTGAGATAACCAACGAGGTTCAAGTGTTAATTAGGAAAAACAAAGATGATTACAAATAGGAATAAAAGTAAAAAGGTTAGTGATTATTAACAAGAAGGGTGGATATTCACACCAGTCATGACTAGGGTTTTTGGATCATGATAAGTTAGTACGGTTTGTTGAGGTGAAGGGCAAGTACTGTCCTTTGTGTACATTCAAGAGGAATGGTGACTAGGGGATGTGGTCGTATTATAGGAGATGTTAAATAATTGTTGGATGAACCATGGCCTTGCTTAAGCAAACATTCATATAGAAAAAAGCAAACCAATTGATATCACAGTGTCGATCTATGGACGATCTTTCTACATGTCTAGAGTGATCGTCATAAAGGGAAGGATCGGTGAAATTCTAACATTATTATAAACTAATTATATGAAAGACATGTTATCAAATTAAATAAAAATTAAAAAATTAATATATTATTTTTCATTTATACTCATATATCTCTTTTATAATAAATTACTCAACAAGCTCATTATTGCAATAAGTTACAAATAGAATAGGTCAACATATATCCACATTGTTAACCTCAAGGCTCTAAATAATTAGTTTTGATAATGACAAATAGTATATCATGAATATATTACAATTCATGTCTTTGTGTTATATCAATGTTCAATGTGCTTAATGCTATATCATTTATAAGTGTTAACAAAAATGCCATACTATGGTTAATGAATATATATGATAAGTTTGTAATGCATGCTTTTATACTAACTTATATTAGCTATATATTTAAATCATGCATTATAATAAATTAGATTGGATTAACTATATAGATTGAAAAGTTGATGTTTATGTTATAGAATTGTTCAAAGAAAAGAGAGTGAGTATTGGAGTTAAGCATTGGTTTTTCTTGATTAGCCTTAACTCTAGATAAAATGTAAAGGTATTGAAATATTTAAAATTTAGTTTATTTATTTTTAAAATTATGTTTGAAAATTTGCCTCAAGATTTTGATCAAACAAAAATATTTCAAGATGTTCTTGCATGATTTATCAATTTCTTTAATCTTGGAAATATGTTTTTACATTTTGAAATATTTTACCAAAAACATTTCAACTTATTCTTAAATGTTTTACCATACTCATTCAATTTAGAACCATGTTTTTATATTGGTTTATGAAAGTTGAAATAAAGTAAATTGGTTTGAAATGGATTTTAAAAAGTTTATTCTTCATCTCTAGATCTCACAATTCGAATCAATATACTTTACACTATTTTCACGATAGTGGTCGCAAGAATAAGGTAAGTATTCATCCTTGCAATTTGAATCAAATTTTGAACTGGTTTTGTGCCATTCGAATTGTATTTTCCATAACCCTGTTTTCGATTCTAATCACGATTTTGATCACGTTCAAATTTAGATTTATCAAAGGTTTGCAACATTGAACAAGCATAATCGTATTTTGTACTGCATTTCAACAATTTGAATCGAGTGCTTAAATTTTGAACCCCACGATTCTACTTAAATTTCAAATTTTAAACCTGTAATCATGATTGCACGATTAGATTTGCACATAATGGCTAGTTTTTTAAAGTATAATTTCATTTACTATATATATACCCATTTCACACATATTCTCAGTAGCAAAACCTAAAATCTTGAGAGGCAAATATTTCCTTTTCATTTGTGCTTCATCTCTTTATCTATATTTTTTAATATGAGCTACATTTGATTGATTCCATATTTATTGGGCTCTAATTTGTAATCCAAACTTCAGAGTTCTTTAATTTTTTGTAAAATCTTTTAAAAACTATTAAAGTTCCTAGGGATGGCCTTATCTAGGTTTAAAGAGTGTTTGAGCTCTTTGTTTTCTCCTTCTAAGTAAGTGGTTAAGCTTTCCAAAATAAGTTTTTGATTATGGGGTGGACAATCATTTGCAAAGCCTTCTCTTAGTACCTGTCCAAACTTGAAAAAAATTGTTATTTTTAGTGGATTCAAATTTGGTTGAGAGCTTAGAAGTGGATATACACCTTGAAAAGTATTTTTCAATGGGAAACCACTATAAATCTTGAGTTTAAACCTCTCTATCCCTATTTTCCTTATTTTCTAGTGATTTATATTGTGTGATCTACTCTTACTCTTATTGTTAGTTAAGGTTTTGTCTTGCTCTATTTTCATTGTAAAATTTGTTGAGCATTTTAATTTTTATCGCCTATCTTTTTACCATTAAGTTGGTTTTCATGAAAGAAGTAATTTCCTCCTCTAAATGTGCTCATTAATGCCTTGCCTTATATAGTTAATTGAGTTATCTTGCACAAATGCTTTAACTTGTTATTTCTTATATGCAAATATCTTAATCCAACTATCTTAAATTGTTTGAATTAAAATCATCTCATGTTTTTTATAAATCAAGATATTTTTAAATAAAATGTCAAAAATTTTAAAAAATTTCAGAACACCCAATACACTTTCTCTTGAGTGTGGGTTGCCTTGTCTTACACACATCACAATCTATTTTCACGATTTTATTTTTACATTTTTTATTCATCTTTTCCCAAATAAAATTTAGTATTTTCAATCTTATCTCTACATCAAAATGTGTACTTCTGTGTCAAAATGAATGTAAAAATAATATTTTTGTATTCTTAAAACTAAAATTAATATTTTAAATTGTAAATCATAATAACTATGGAGATTATAATATTATAATTATGAAATATTTTATAATTAGAATTTTGATACTTGCAGCATAATTAGAATTTCTTAATAATTACAATTTTTTTTGTATTGCTGTAAAATTTTGTTGACCTGTGGGCACACTGCCGACCAGCAAACAACTTTTGTGTTTTTTTTTTTGTGTTTTGAAAGATTCTAACAAATTTTCTTAAAACAAACTTGAGTGAAGCCCTATGAGGTATTCACGCGAGGGAACAAATCCAATTTTAACATTTGATTGTCACTGTATCTGGTGGCAGTCAATAATCTCTTTTGAAGTTCTTTATCTAGAGCCTTTAAAGTCAATAATCTCAGAGTGAATTTCTTCATCTTGGACCTTTAAGCTTGCCTGTACCTGACAACTTGGATTAGCAAAACACGTGCCCTTTTAATTGCTTCATTTTATAGCATCTAAAGTTAACAAATGAGTGGAGTGATGAACAGAACAAAAGTGTGGTGAAACCTTTTCTTTCTTTTCTTTTCTTTTTTTTTAAATGAACTTGTGTGTGATTTACGCAGTTGATATTAATTTTAGCATCCCAAGTAGCCTGCCGAAATTATGGACTGAACTTATCAGTTTGGCATCAGCTTGTCTATATTTTCAACAAAGTGATCATAAATGTTGCCAGGATCTATGGAAAGGATTACCAGCGATTTGATGGCCACAGCTCGCAATGCCGACATGCCGTTCATTTGTACTTATAATTAAAAATTATTAAAATAATAAAAAATATTTTATCTATTCAATATTATATATAAAAATATAATAAAATAATATTTATTATTAAAAAAATCGTTTTTACTATAATTATATTATTATTTGTTTTATTAAATAATTTTTTATGAAAAAATTTATTTATTTATATACGAATAAAAAAATTTATTTTGTTTATATATCTTATAATTTATATGATATTTTAATAATAATAAATAATTTTTTAAAATAATAAATATTATTTTTTATTAAATTTCTTGTATATAATATTAAATAAATAGATCATATGTATTAAAAATATTTTTCATAAAAATAAAGAGAGCCAGAACCATCGTTTTATCAGTCTTATGATTTTCAATCGACATGGAGCCCAAGCATTTGATACCTGCTAACAAACATTTTATTGTATTCAGACATGATTCGATAATATTCTTTTTTTTTTTTTTCCTAATACTAAGTGGTTCTTATTCGATTGAATTTTATAATCTGTCACAAATTTATTCTTCTTAAGATAGTCCTTCAAGTTAATGAAATTACTGGCAGAAAGTCTTTTTCGTGATTCATCACTATTTTTACTTGATAGCCTTTTTTTGTTTTTTTTAATCAGGGATACGTTCTCACTCTAAATTTGGTGTAAATGATATTATTTTAATAAAATATTGGATTAGCTACGACGTAAATAAAATAATAGTTCTTAAGCCAAATTTAGAGTGTCAAGATGTCCCGCCACTGAAGGAGGCTTTTTGACTATTTTATAAGTATTTTTGTGAACGAAATTGGACTAAAACTATTTCTATTGTGATGTGTTTTTTTTTTTTTTTTTAGAACATTGGTGGTGGAAACCTAGAGATCGAAGATGTTGAGGGGGGATAACACCGCTAAGTCGAAATTTAGCCTCGGCAGAGCTGCCAAGTCCAAATTTAATTTTTTAAATCATTAGATTCAAAATGTTAGTCTTATTAATGTTTCATTTTTTTTTTTGGCCAGACCAGTCAAATTTTAAAAAAAAAATTAAAAACTATTCTCTTGCAAACAAATTTCTTAACTTTTTTCTTTTTTCTCTTTTTTTTATTTTCTAAAAAATAAAAAATTTAATTTTTTAAATTTTAATATTTAAATTTTTTATTCATAAGAAAATTTTAATTGATATAGAATTAATTATAACATGATGTCTAATTATTTTATATTAATTTTATTTTAAATTTTAAATTTTTTATCATCTGATATTATTGTTAATGAATAATTATTTGAAAAATGTAAAAATAAAAGAAAAAAGTAAGAAAAAATGAAAATAAGATAGATTAGAAAAGAAAAAAATATAAAAAAAAATTCTAGAAGAATCAGATAAGTTAGGGAAGAAAAAACTGTGAAAAAAATCTCAAGAAAAATAGAAAAAAAAATTTCCCTAACCTTTTTTTACATTAGGAAATTTTTACATTTATCTAATATTTTGATATTATTATGTTATAATAAAAATAATCTTTTATTTCCTTAAATTTTTTTTTACATTTTTTCTTCCCTTATCTATCTTATTTTTTTTTATTTTTTTCAAAAAAATTTTACATTTTTTCTTCTCTAATCCAACTATTTTCTTTTTTTTATTTTTGATTTTTTCAAAAATTCTTTCTATATTTTAAGATGAGTATTTATCAATATTAACCTTAGGTGATAAAAGATTTGAAGTTTTAAATTAAAATAATTAAACATTATATCACAATTAATTATATATTAACTAGAATTTCAATTAAAAAAAAAAGAATTCTCCTATGAATAAAAATTTTAAATACTAAATTTTAAAAAATTAAATTTTTTACTTTTAAAAAAAAATAAAAAAGAAAAAAAAGTTAGGGAAAACATTTATGAGAGAAAATTTTTCAAAATTTTTATAACAAATTTGATTGGTGAAAAAAAAAAAGAAGAAGAAAATGTTAATAAGACTAATGTTTTCAAGCTAATAATTTAAAAAAAAAAATGGGTTTAATAGTGTTGTCAAAGTCAATATTTTTTGTCTGATAATATTGCCTCGTCCAATGTTTTTGGCCTTTTGGCCTTTATATCGTCACCATTAATGTCGTTAAAAACAATATCATGCCAGAAAATATTTTCAGCCTACTTTTATTCACAGAAATTCTTACAAAATGTATAGTGTGCAGGTCAAAAAGCCACTGAAGGAAGGCTCTATGCAAGAAATAACAATGTCAGGTAAGGGGAAAAAAAATACTTCATTCATTTCGGCAATTAATTTTTATCAAATTTTTGATATATTAATTCTCTATATCAAAGACTAAAATGGTGGTTTTATCCCATTTTTAACTTTATAGACTCTATAAAAATGACATAATTAATTAATAATCTCAATCAAATTTCTCTTATTAGAACAAGACTAAAATCAATTTAACTCTAATTTCATTTAGTACCACAATTTCATGCGACAGGGACGATTTTTTCAAAGTACTTCTTGGAATTGTATGTAGCTAGCCAATTTGTAAAAGTTTAGGCAGATGTTTAGTAAATAATTTTTACCCAATTTGAAAATTTTTTGTTCGACTAAATTAATAAACTATTTTTTGAAGCTTGATAAATGTTCACTTTAATTATTTTTTTATTTAAAAAAATAATTTCAAAAAAAGAAGAAATTTAATTTTTTTAATTAATTATTTGACATTAAGGTATAAAATGATACCATTAACTTTAATTATTTCAATTTTTGACATTCTTATTGTTAATGTAAAAAAAAATTATATATAAAATATATTTTAGGATATTTTTTTTAATTTATTCATATATATTAAATATATTATTTGATTATTTTTCTTTTTATCCTGCCTTCAATTTATAAAAAATAAAAATATAAACAATAATAATAATAATAACAATTAGTAATAATAATCATCATAATTTTTATCTAAAATTATCTATTTTTTATAAAAATTATAATAAAATAAAATTATTTACTTCTTTAAAAAAATATAATAAATTATAATTATTTATATTTTAAAGAAAAACTTAATAAATAATAAAATATAATAATATTTTAAAAAATTATGATAAATAATATTTTAAAATATATAATATTTTTAAAATAAAAGAATATTTAATTAAATAAAAAAATATATCCATATTCTTATACGTTATTTTATATTTAAATAATTAATAATAAATAGTTAATTTTATTAAATATTTTTATATAAATAATTGATATTATTAATTAATGAAATTAATTAATATAATAAATTATTAATTAACTGTTAATATAATGAATTAATCATTAATATATAATCAGGTCATTACCAAATAACACGTAAACAGAATAAGTATCTTTTTTCGGACTAAACGTTTTCTGTCCATGTGAAGGCTCCTTTTAGTCAAGGAGACATGTTCCCGCACCAAATTTAATAGTACTGTATAATATGCACGTTACCCGTTTATACAGTTGTCAATCATATCTTGTCATCCACGTTAATCATTTCATCATTTTACGTCCCCTTATATCGCTATATCAAATTATTAAATATATTTAAAATCATAAAATATATTATTATAATCTATTTATCTACACTTTTTATTATACTAATTTAAATATTAGAATGCGTTTCGACAATTTTCAACCACTATCACCAATGTTTGTTTTCTCTGTGCAGTATGAAAAATTTTATTTATTTACATATAAATTAAGATATTTCGTACTATTTATATATATTATATACGATTAATAAATTAATGTTTAATGTCATAATAGTATGAAAATAACTTCCTCTAAAAAATAATAAATATCATTTTTCATCATTTTTTATGCATGACATTAAATAAATAAAATAATTTTTATTATTTTAATATTTTATAATTATATATAAATATAGATAAATGAGTTTATCCATATAAAAAATATTTTCTATTAAAACAAATGAATTCTAATTACATTTTTAAATTTATATTGGCATCTCGTAACAAAATTTAAAAAATTGCATATAAATCAATTGTAAAAATTTCATAAAAGCAATTAAAGAAGTCTCCTGACAATTTTTTTTTTTTTTTGGCCGAGATACTCTTTTTGTAATGCTTGACATGTAGCCATCATTTTCTTCTTCTTTTTTATCTTCGTCTATTTGTTTTCTCTTTGATTTTTTATTATGTTTTGCAATTTTTTATTTAGTAGTATGCTTTTAATCTTTTTTTTTTATAAAAAAACATTCTTATTGAATAAATCAATCCATATCTATCTAATTTTACATTTGTATTATTGGGTATGGTGTATAATTGGACTTATATATTATTATTTTTAAAATAAGTGTATATTTTTAAAAGGTAAAAGAGATTGGTATAATTATCATTAAACGTTAGGATGACGAACATAATTAAGTCTAGAAAAAATTGATGGATCTTGACGCGGAGGGCACGCGAAGAACCCCACTTGAACTTGAACTTTACGCAGAGTGATCTAACAAATCTTGGTAAAGCTAGTTGTGTATTGGACAATGCACACATATCACAAACTATTATAGTTAGCAATCTAAATAGCATTAAAGGGATTAGATCTTTTGTTGCAGTATTTAGTAATATGATATAATCATATCTCATATTATTTAACAATTTTTTTTAGTATTTAAATTTAAATTTAAAATATAACGTATATATTAAATAATTTTTTACTCTATAAAAAAATAAACATATAGAAACTTATGAAATTAAGGATTTTTACTTTTTTCTTTTACACGCACAATTGTTGTATTACTTTTTTTCTTATCGATTTTTACTGCTTTTCCCTTTTAACGAAGCAGATTGCTCGCACCCATTGTTTAGTTCCTTCATTAATGTTTAAATTAAGGAAAGAAAGCAACTTGAGTTAAATAAAGAGATTAATTACACTATGCCACCGATTCAGTGCATCTAGGAAATTTAACATTTTTTTTTTCAGATTTCAATATTAAAATTATTTATAAATAATAAATTACTTCTACCTTTTTTTTTCTTAGATTTAGAAAAAAATCTAAATATTACATTATAGTGATAAAAAATAAAAATGTAAAAAATAATAACTACATATTTTTTTATTTGTATTAAACAGATGAATCATGTCAAAATATCTTTAAAATGAAAAAAATTAAAAAAATATATAAATCAAATTATTTTCAAATTTAAATCATAAGATCTTTATATTATACTTATTTTTTTTTACAAAATTTCATATTAAATTAAACATGTTTATATCTTAAAATATTTACAAGATAGATGTTGAATGTAATTTATCATTTATAAATAATTTTATAGGTAATTATAAAAATTAATAGTTATGAATATTAAATGTAATTTTTAAAATTGAATAAATAATTTATAATTTTTTTAAAAAAAATTATATATCAAGACTACTGATTTTAAATTTTTAAAAAGTTATCTCATAAATTAATAACGTAAGTTTTATGTGTGCGCACATATATTCTTTCCGACGGTATCACTCAATAATGTGTTCATCATTTTCTTTTTCTTCTAATTAAAAATGTTTCGATTTAAACTTTTTTATGTGGACAGAGCATTTTTTAACTTAACATTTCTTTTTCCTTTTATAATGTATAGTTATGCGTTTATAATTTAAAACTTAGATGAGGAGAAAGTATTTCTCTGGCACGTACGATAGGCACAAACTTTCCACATAAATTATCTACAAATTCCGAGACAACTTGTTGAAAATAATAAACAAATTGAGAAAGAGACTTGACTATCGAGAACTTTACTGTTCATTTTCTTCTCTGTAAATTATTTAAATTTTTACCTCCATTATATATCATTTACGTCAATTTATTAATACAGTAAAGAGATAATTAATTTTAAACATAATTAATTATAAAAATATATATTTTATAATTAATAAAATTACTTCGAAATTAAATTTTTTAACAATCCTACATAATTTTAAATATATATTTGATTTTAAGGAATATTGAAAAGCTAGTCTAAACATAATTTAGAAGGATATATAAAATCTAATATAAAGTTTAGAATTGATTCCTAACCAAATGCCATACAAGCACTAATTAGTGGATAGTGAATATTTTCTAGGGCTGTTCTCCATTAAAAGATTTGATGAGTTTGCTTGATTTGGTTTCCTTGCTACTATAATTTTAAGGAAGTAATAAATTATGAAATTATAATTGATTCCACATCTTTCTAACAAAATACCAAACGTACACTAATTAGTGAAAACTAAATACTTTCTATGGGCGTTGCCCATGAAAGGACTAATGAGTTTGCTTTATTTCTCCTCCCTGCCAACTTTCTCTACTAACAATCTTCTCACGAAATGCACTGCAGGTTGAAATCGAATGTCAAAGAAGTTAGATGGCATCTAAATATTACTGCAAGTCTTCAAAAAGAGTGTAATCCTATGATTGATTTCACTCTTAAAAGTACATTATTCTTAGTTACTCATATTTTAAAATTAAGCCTTACTACTAACAAAATCAAAAAGTTAAACGAATCTTAAATATTACTATAAATCATCAAGTATAATCTTTTGATTGGTTGAACTATTAAAATTTGATGTTTTCCTTAATTACTAATGTCTTATATTCGAATTCAACTAGTAATAAAATTAAAAGATTAAATAATTTGTACCTATTATTGTAAAGAGGATGATGACATCTCCTAAGGATAGAACAAAGCGACTATCTTAATTTTACCTCTTATTACAAAATAAAAAGTTAACGAATATAATAACATGTCTTTAGTCTAAAAGTATATGTATAAGTTGAATCGGATATTCTTCAAGAGGTCATTTGATTGATAAAAAGTTATTTAAAAAATGTAACTTCTTATGAAATAATAAATAAATATATTATTTAGTTAATTACTAATTAATTAAATAGGGGAAGTATGACTTTTAAAAAAATCCTACTTTCTACTTATCACAAAATATAAAAAATTATTTATCTATCATCTCTAAATAAGAAATTTTTTTCACATAAACTTTTAATTATCATGATTAATTAAAAAAATTAAATATTTATCAATTTTTTTACTTTTTAGGTAAACCAAACTATCCCAAATTATTTTAAGAAGAATTCTACTATACCTTAGGCCCACGATCTCCTGTCCATTCCGACGATAAAAGAGGAGTGGTTGGTTCAATAATTGAAATTCTAAATTATTTTGCGAAGCTAGAAATGAAGGCATCTTATTAGAGATGCTCAGAGGCCAAATGGCCCATGAAATACAATAGGATATGACTCTAAGTCCAAGCTTAAAGGTCAAATAATTTTAAATCCATTTATAAATCAGGAGCTACGCTCAAAAATATTGACAAAATCTAAATATAAACTTATAAGCCTAATAATAAGTATTTTCTATTCACTAAAAATAATATAGGAGAAAATGATGAATTATTTAAGTGTAAAATATAATTAGGTCTACAAAGTAGTAAAATAATATTTTTTATATTTTATTTTAATTAAATAAAAATAAAAATTTTATTTTAATTATTGTAACAATAACATTTATTTTAAATTTTAATTTTATTTTTTGATACATTTAATAAGAACTAATATTAATGAAAAGCTTGCTATTAGAAGTGTATTTAATATGAAAATAACTTTAGAATAACGAGAGATTTGAGTAGTTTGGAGAAAATATTAAATATTTAAATTTTTGTGATATCATTTAAAAAAAAATTATGAAAGTCTTGATTGAGGTTGGTTTTACTTTTTATTTTTAGACTTGAATGGTAAATTTGGCATTATCACGATAACAACAATTTCAACATAGCAATTGCTATTTTTTTTTTCCAATTTACTCTCTTTTTTAGCTTCCTTAAATAGTACATGCGTTTCCACTTATCTCATCTACCTCTTGTAATATCATGAACTAAAACAAAATTTAATATTAAAAGATTAACTTAGTATAATTATACTTAAATAAGATCTACAAATAAAAAAATTAAAATTTTGCATCTTAATGTTTATGTTGGATTTATTTATAAGTGACTGACAAGAGAATTTACCACTATTTTTTTTTTATTGTCTTCAATTCAAATTTGATAGGAAGCTGTATCAAATTTATATTAATTCACCAATCCCAGCATAGATTAATTTACTTGGATCAATTAAAAAAAAAATTCTACGAAAACTCAAAACCCTTTTTTACAAATATATATATTCAAAGTGACGTAAAGTTGTAAGAATTAAACCCAATATACATTAATATATTTTTTTAAATAACAACAACATTTATTTTGAATTCTGAAATTTATTTATTTTTTATTAAAAATAAAAAATTTGTAACTATACAGTCAATTTCACTAAATAATATTATTTTCTGTAAAAATATTAATCTTATAATATAACTTATTACATATTATATTTTTATAAAAAAAACTTGCATATATAATATATTACAATAATTATTAAAATAATATTTAAAATATTAAATTAATTAATTTTAAATTATTAATTAAAATTTTTTAAATTTTTTTATAGATATGATAAGGAATTAGATTTAGACTTAGTTCATAATATATAAAAATCTGATTCATTTCTGATAACTCAATATAATAAATTGAACTAATCATCTATTAGGCATAAGCTTAATAAACCTCCAGACTTTCAGGTCTACGAACTACTCTGCATCTTGTGACTTAGGGGCATATATGTAATTTACAGTAGAATCTCACCTCAGAGTAGTGCAAGAGATGACGTTATTGAAAAGTCGAGGCTTGAAACGGAAGGTTTATTTGTTATCACACATTTCAATTATTTATTTATTTTCATTTATTTTTGTTAAATATATTAATAAATTAAATATATAATAATATTTATTTTTTTATCTTTTTAATTTAAAAAATATTAAAAATAATATATCATTAAAAAATAATAATTTTTAATTAATTAAAACATAAGCAATTAATTAAGTAAAAAAGAATAAATTATAAAAAATAAAAATTCTATTCTAATAAATTATATATTACTTAAAGTGATTTTTTAAAAGTATATCAAATCTTTTTAAAATATGAAAAAAAATAATTGAATAAAAAATTAAATTTTTTTTATATCAAACACAGAATTCCTATCCTATTTTTTAAATAATTTATTGCATCATTTATGTCTATTAAAGGTGCTAAACGGATAAGTTCGTGCAGAGCGGGCTTGATTCGCATGGATGCGGGGTCTAAACAGATTTGATCTGTTTAGATTCACATTTAAACGAATCAACTATTGCTTGATTCAATCTGTAAAAAAATGTGGATTGATCCGTTTGATCCGCAGGTTTGAAGCTAATTTAACACTAAATTAATTGATACGTGTAGATTCACATTATTCTGTATAAATACGAGTCTAAATAGATTCACATTTAAATGGATCAATTATTATTGATTTAATCCGTAAAAAAATATGAATCCATCTATTAAATTCGTAAATTTTTAATCCGTTTAGCATCATTAATATTTATCGTTTTCAACACGCTACATGTACGAATATAATATCAACCGTCAGTCATCCAAAAAAATAAGATAGACCCTGTACAGGGATCTGAGAAGTCATGACATGAACTTTCATGAGAAATTTCGTGGTAGAAGTTGCACACGCTCCCGTACGTTAAAGTTATATATCTTGCTTGGCGGAAGGGAAACCAGAAAGAAAAGGAACTACAGCTAAAAGCTTACACACCAAAGCAAGAAATAAACATAAGGTATGGGTTCAGACTTCTTCTTTAGCTAGCCGATCTGGTTTTGTAACTTTATTACATATTATTCTTTTCTGAGTAGAAAAAGAAGTGTTTTTTGCTTTTAGTACAAGGATTCCCCCGTATAGCAATTATAGCCAACTAATGGCGGAAGCCAAAGGGGCAAAGGTAGAGTAAAAATGTTGAGAGGGCTGAAATTCAAGGACTTTTATGAAAAAATCTGTTTTTAAAGATAAAATATGAATTCTTTCTAAAAAAATATAAAGAAAATTTTACAATTTTCAAACAGTAGAACTTAATAAAAACGGGGTGATTATAGTATCCCAAAATTTTAAAATTATATATTATTATTATCTAATTACTTAAAAAAAATTTAAAACTATTTTATATAAGTTATTTAGTCCTTAAAAATATTTTTATTCTTTGACCTTGAAAATTTTGGATGAAGATCCATCATTTGTTAGCGTACTTTTTGCCATCTATTCGAATTCTGTGGTTCTAATTGCTTTTATTTTGGTCGGTAGAGAGATAAAAGATTCGCCATGTCCCTCTTTGGTGAACACCGAATCCATTCCTGCGCCTGTGATATATGATTCGTCAAAGATAGTCTGAGATTTCCATGGATGCTTTCTACTTAACTGGTGGTCAATAGGCAAGTATATATATATTTTAAATTATCCTTTTTGACTTCATAGCGGTATACTTTTTACATTCACTTTAAATTGTGCGTTCAAAATTAGAATCGAAAAGAATAAGGTGCGCAGCATTATTCTCGCGTATAAGATGTTTTTTTATGCACAGGAGAAGAACTCTAACCCCTTGTTTGGTTTTTTTTTTGTTTTGTAAGAAAACGAGAAAAAACAAATGGAAGGAAAAAAAGTAAAAAAAAATTGTAATTTTATTGTTTGATTAAATAGAAAATAAAAAAAATATCATGAAAATCGATTCTTGACCAACTGTTTTGATAAATCATTTTTATCAAAAGTTAGGAATTTTTAGACGAATTAATTAGATAATTAATTCGTGAAGACATCGATTCTGTCATGTTCTTCGTAATATCAACTATAAATTGATTTATAAGTTGTTAACGTTTATGAATTAATTCATAAATTAATTTTGACATAAAATTCTTAATGATATTAATTGTGAATTGATTCACAGTTTATAGCCGGGAGTTTTCCGCTCCTTTTCCGTGCAGGCCCATGCGAAAAATATCGTTCATGGGTCCTACATTTTTTTTTCCACTCCTCTTTTCTTCCTTTTTTTCTCTTTGCAACTACAGCAAATTCCATCCAAAGTTTCTGGGTAAAGAAAGAGGGCATGTTTTTTTTTTTTTTGGTTGAAATGATGCAATATAATAAGAAAGAATTGCGTTACTGAGTAGAATATTGTATCATTCGTTCTTCAAAATTAAAATAAATTGATAATTAATATAAGAAAATTGAGGGGAGCCAAGTTTTAATAACAAGAGTTTATATATGTGAGTATTTAAAGGGCGTGTTATTCCTACATCTTTTATTTGTTTAAATATTTAGATTTCACACGTGGATGATTTAATTATATTTATATTAATAGTGCATAAAATATTATCATATATTTCATTTTTTTTCATATTATCTCATTTTATTTAGAAAAAATTATAAGATGTATAATAATGTTTTGTATATTGCTTATGTAAATACAATAGTAAGCAATATGTTTGTTATCCAGGCAACTTTTTTATTTTTTTAAGGGAAAAATATAAAATATTTCCTTTAATTTTAGGGTGATTAAATTTTTTCCCTATCAATTTTAAAAGCTTGAAAATCAAATCTTTATATTATATAAAATTTAAAATTAATATTCATCATCTATTTAATTAATTATTTTAATAAATTATATAATTTTTTATAAATATTTTATATAAAAATATAGTATTATTGTAACTTAATTTACGGAACCATTAATCTATTGTCAATGTCATTTTAAAATCGTAATAATCAAGAAAGTTGAATCCCGCTAGATTTTCGGGATATGCTGGTTGAATGGACTATATGGATTTTTTTTTTCTCGGAGACCGCTGACTTCTAAGATAACACTTAGAAAACACTCAAATTTGGGACCACATTAGCAACACGAGTATGCAAAATATTTCTAATATTTTTGTAATATTAAAATTTTAATATTATTTTTTTATATTTTAACATTATAATTAAATAAATATTAAAATGAAAAAAATATTTTTTTAATTTATCATAATATAATAAAGATATTACTGCAATTTTCAATATTATAACAGAAATAGAAATATTTCTTACGCGTTTTTACTAAAAAGATATATGGCTGATAGGTGCCGTGATTTTATGCGTTGAACACTGAATATAAAATGTCTTACCACAATCAGCAAATCATGTAATCAATCGCGCGCACGAATTCAAAAGGTTGGCGGATCGCAGAATATATGCACCCATATTTTCTCATTGGTTTAGATACGTATGCAAAAAAGTTTTCATCAATATATATCTCACTATTTCTGTGAAATTTTACCTCTATTTTTTTATAAAAATTTTAAAATATTTCTTCAATAATTATAATATAATATTTATTTATATAATTATAATTATTTGTGTAAAAAATCACATAATTTTGTATACAACATCAAATTTTTCATAAAGAAGTGTCAATTTTTTTTTTACAAAAATTAAAGTCAATTTTAATTATAGAGAATGTTTTCTATTTTTTGTTTTTTGTTTTATCAAAGAAAATTATTTTATTTTTATACAAAAAAGTAAAAATTGTACTCAGAATATCTGTTAACCGCATAAATTATAAAATGTCTTCTTGATTAAAAAAATATTTCTGGTGGAGATTGAATACATGATCTAATTTTTTTAAAAAAGAATAAGTTATAAAATATGTATTTTCCATTAAAAAATTGAATTTCTTTTTAAAAAATACAAAAAATTATTTTAAATCATTTTCTAAAATTTAGTTATAAATTAAAAATAAAATAATATACTTTTTTATTTTTAATCATTTGAACATGTTTTCTACATTTTATAATATTTTAAAGAACAATCTTGGAAACATTGTCAATTTTCTGTAACTTAACAAGGAGTGTTTTCTCAATTGGTGGAATTCCTTTCCAATGTTCCAACTCATCCCTTCCTTAGTTTAACTATTCTTTACTATTTATTTGCAAAGTGAGGTTTTCAACTATTAGATGCCTGACCGAAAACATGGAAACTTAATATATATATATATATATATATATATATATCACACACACATTTCTAAATTGCCATAACGGACCCATAACGTCTATAACATTGATTTCTATTCTAAATATACTTAGCCTTTAAGTTAGTTTAAAGGTTGTATTCGTTGGACTAAAAAAAACGGAGTTATTTGTTAAATTTATTTCAAATCACATATGCTTGAAAAATAGTTGAAATTTAATTCTAAATCTTATTTATTATATTCAAATCATATTTATTTATAGAGTGATAAATTTTGATATGTAAGATCTATAAAAGAGAACACGAATGATTGAAATTAGGATTTTAAAGAGCATTTTGATAATTAAATTAATAGTCTTGTGAGAAGATAAAAGAAAAATGAGGATCAAGTTCTCTTAAGAAAAACATATATCTTAATTTATATAAATGAGTGGTCCATAAATTAGTGTTTTTAAAATTTTGGATCTATTCGACCGATTCTTAATCTCATCGAATGATCATCATTGAATAGTTATAATTCAAAATTTATATATTTTAAACTGTGTTCTAAAATTTTTAAAATTTAATTATGAATCCCACATATTTTATGAATGAATATAAATATAAGAATATAGATTTATTTATATTTTCAAAATAGCCTCGGTCCATCAGGTAATCTTTTCAAAAAGTTTTATACTAATGTGTTACACGCATTTTTAAATTGCCATAACCAACCCATAACGTCTATAAAATTGATTTCTATTCTAAGTATACTTAGCCTTTAAGTTTTTCTAGATACGATTCATTCTCCTTTGAAAGTTGGGAGGAAAACATCACATCCAATAGTTTAAAGGTACTATTCATTGGACTAAAAATAATGGACTTATTTGTTAAACTTATTTCAAATCACATTTACACGTATAGTTGTTGAAATTTAATTCTAAATCCTATTTATTATATTTAAATCACATTTATTTATAGAGTGACAAATCTTGATTTGTAAGATCTATAAAAGAAAATACAAGTGATTGAATTTAGGATTTTAAAGAGTTTTATGATAATCAAATTAATGACCTTGTGAGAAGGTAAAAGGAAAATAAGGATTAAGTTTTCCTATCAAGAATGTATACTTTAACTTATACAGAGAAGTGATCCATAGGTTAATATTTTTAGAATTTGGGTTTATTCAATCGATTGTTAACCCAGTTGAATGGCTATTATTGAACGATCATGATGCAAAACTTATATTTTGAATTATATTATAGAATTTTTGAAATTTAATTCTGAATCCCCACATATTTTACCAATGAATGTAAATATAAGAATATAGATTTATTTATATTTTTAAAATAATGCCCCGGTCCATCACATAATCTTTTCAAATAAGCATATATAATAATGTATTAAATAATTATTTTAAAAATTAAATTATATCTGACATGACACCTAATTCTAAAGAGAAATAGAATTGATTATTTGTTTATAAAATTCTTAAGTCCACTCCAGGTTAAAGCTGTAACACTGTTCATTTCCAGTAGTACTATTTTTGTTATTATTTATAATACATAAAATAAGTATAATCTCATTACATGTATATTATTAAAAAATTAAGAATAAAGATTAATGACGGTGGAAATATTATTTTCCTCTCTTTGATGACCGAAAGGGGGACTATAGCTTTCAGGTTCCAAACTTTTAAACCTCTTATCGTTGCCTTTACTTGGAGCCGGTATATTATTTTTATATTCTATTTTTTTTATTTTTATTATTATGAATTTTACACTTTTTATGAGAAAGCATATTATTTTTAAATATAAAATTATTATTATTTTATTATAAAACTAATATTTTTATATCCTATTTTATGATTTTATTTTTATATTATTTTATAGTAAAAAATTATATTTATTAAATTTAAAATCATTTATTAAAAAAATGATATTTTCCATGATGTGGACAAGACATTGATTTTACTGCATCAGGACTTCTTAGATCCAGAATTTTTTACATTTTGATCATCGGGTGGTAACCGGGGGCGCCGTTGACTCTGCAGCGATAGATGATAAGGATATATACCTGTCTGGTGGTAACCAAGGGCGTTGCCGACTCCGTGTCCATAGATAATAACGATATACTCGTGTCTTGTGGTGATGCGCGGCGCTGCCGACTCTTTGTCTATAGATAATATAGATATGTACGTGTCTCGTGGTAACGGGTGGCGCGGCCGACTCTGTGTCGGTAGTTGATAAAGACATGTACGAGTCTCGTGTTGGTTCGTTGTCCGATATAAAGATGAAGTACCTCCAAGTTAATAATAAATCGTATTGGCTAAACTGGTTCAATAACCTTAAACTTCACAAAAAGAAAAAAAAGGGGTCCACATGCTCTTTGATTTGACCTCATTCCACGCAGTCTGCTAGGAATGATCTTCTTTGCTTTGTAATTCCAACACAATGCAAATTCAAATTTCTTATCTCTCTAACCTCATGCCACATTTATTGAATTTATTGTTAATAATATTCAAAAATATATTAGAAGATGAATACATATATAATGATGATCCAATAGGATTTATTGATCAGTATTTCAAACAGTGGGAAGAGTAATTCAATCTGCTTCACCCTTTAAGACATACAATAGCTCGAAGAAAATTTTATTGAATGAGAGAAGAAGACATAGGGAAGGTTTTGTGACCTGTAAATTTGGAAGATGTAAAGTCATTTAATTTTATTTATTTCAAATTATTATTTATTTTTATTTAATTAATTAATTATTTAATATTTACATAATTAAATAATAACTAATCATAACAAAATTCCTTCTTTCTTAAGTCATTATTGTGATAGAAAATCAGCTGACCACTAAGGAGCTACAAGTTAGGACCTTTACCCAATAAATTTATGTGTAATCCAACATATCATAAATTATGCACAATTAGTTAAGGTCCAATCTGTTTTGGGTTTAGCACCGATCACTTAATTGAGTCTGTTAACGTCCTAATAATTAATTAATGCAATTCACAACAATAATTAATTAAAATTAATTCAACAATCTTCCACTTGGATAACATTAATCAATTATTTGGAACAAATAATAAAACAACAAGATTTAGACAATATTAATAATCAATGTATGCTAAATCATTTTCGAGATTTAGAAATGAAACTATACAGAATCACTAAATTTGATAAGGAAGCAAGTGATATTAAACACACAAAGTCATAAATTTGAATAGAACAAAACATAGAATTGGTCTTTTAACCATAGTTTAAAAAAGAAATAACACAAGATCATTGAATCCGATAAGAAAACAAATGACATAAACATTACAACAACGTTTCAATATCTGAACTGAACAAAATCATATATATGGTATTAAACCAGTACAAAACTCAGACTCCTACTAAATCAAAGTTGCATTAAAAGATTTAATAAGGTCCATGTAAGTTACATGTTTCTGAAATACTCCCACGGGTAAACCTTTGGTCAACAAATCCGCCAGCATGTGATCACCATAAATGTGAACTGGATGAGTTGGAGATTTAACAATTTTCTCTCTAACGAATAGGAGTTTAATATCAAAATGTTTGGCACAACTAAAATTTCTGTGATTTTGAGAGAAGTATACAACAGACAAACTATCACAATAAATGGTTAGAGGTCGTGATATACAATGAACTAAATGCATATGAGATATCAGTTTCCTCAATTATACAGCCTGACAGGTGCCTTCATAATCAACGATGTACTTTGCTTCCATTGTTAAGGTTGCTATGAGTGTTTGTTTGATGTTCTTCCACAGAATAGTTCCTCCAGACACATAAAGATATATCCAAAAGTTGACTTGCGATCATCCATACAAGATGCATAGTCTGAATTCGTATATCCCACAATTTCAAAAGGATTAGACTTTCTAAATGTCAATAGATGATGTTTTGTATCCTATAGGTATCTCATAACTTTCTTTGTAGCTCTCCAATTATCATTGCCATGATTGCTCAAGTATCTACCAAGCACACTAATAGTAAAAGCTATATTTAGAAGAGTGTATACGTGAGCATACATAAGGCTGCCAACAGCGGAAGCATATAAAATCTCATCCATTTTAGCCTTCTCAATGTCATTCTGAGGACACTGTGATTTAGATAACCTTTTACCTTTTTGTATAGGTGTAGCACAGGAAGCGTAAGAGTCCATATTAAACTTCTTGAGGACTCGCTCAATATAGGTTGCCTGAGACAAGCTAAAAATGCCATGAGATCTATCATGGTGGATTGGGATTCCAAGAACAAAAGAGGCTTCACCAAGATCTTTCATATCAACATGGCATGATAACATGTGTTTTGTCTCATTCAGAAAATGCATTGAATTGCTGGCTAATAGGATGTCATCAATATAGAGCACAAGTATGATAAAATTGCTCCCACTAAAGTTCTGATAGATACATTAGTCTGAAGCATTCTTAATGAACCCAAGTGAGGTGATTACCTCATCAAACTTCAGATACTATTGCCTACAGGCTTGTTTCAGCCCATAGATGGATCTTTGTAACTTGCACAGTAAGTGCCTTTTATCAGGTTCAACAAAACCATCTGGCCAGGTCATATAGACTTCTTCATATAAGTCTCCATTTAGAAATGCAGTCTTGACATCTATCTGGTGAAGTTCAAGGTTTAATTGTGTGACAAGAGCCATGACAACTCTAAAAACATCCTTAGTCAAGATCGAAGAGAAGGTTTCCGTGTAATCAATGTTTTCCTTTTGGTTGTAGCATTTAGTTACAAGTCTAGCTTTGTACCTTTCAATTTCACCAGTAGCCTCTCGTTTGATCTTAAAGACCCATTTACAACCAATAGGCTTGTACCCGTCTGGCAATTCAGTAAGCTCCCACATTTGGTTATGATGCACAGAGGTAATTTCATCATTAATCACCTCCAACAATTCAGAAGAATGAGGACCTGACAATGCTTGCTGAAATGATATGGGATCTGCTTCATCAATAGTATTAGATTCAAATTCCTATAAATAAATTATGTAGTCATCTGGTATTGTAGATCTGCGGATTCTTTGAAATCATCTTAATTCAACTATTGCCTCCTCAATATTTTCAATAAGCAATTGTACATCAACCTCAACTGGATTTTCAATAACATTATTTCTATCAACTGATGGAAGTGGCAAAATAGGTACAGGTAAGACAATGCTCTTTTCGTGTAAATCAATGTCCCTAGGCATGAGATTCCCACTATCTAAATCATTCTCAAAATAAAATGTCTGATCAGATTCAATGATTCTGATAGTGTGGGTTGAAAAATAAAATATGTACCCTCTCGATCTAGAATAATACCTAATGAAGAAATCACTGACAGTTCTAGCATCTAGTTTCTTCAATTGGGGATTATACAGTTTCACCTCTGCCTTGCAACCCCATACTCGAAGGTGTTTTAAACTGTGCTTCTTTTCAAAATAAAGCTCATACGGATTCTTAGGCATGGATTTATTGGGAATCTGATTTAAAATATAAATCGCAATCCTTAGAGCTTCACCCCATAAGAACTCTAGCAAGGATGAGTGACTAAGCATACTCCTAACCATGTCCATCAAAGTACGATTTTGCCTATTTGTAACCCCATTTTGCTTAGGGGTGCTAGGCATCGTATACTGAGCTTCTATGCCATGTTCTCGTAGAAAAAGAGCAAATGGACTAGGACTTTTGCTCATTTCAGTATACTTCTCATAAGACTCACCACCCCTGTCTGATCTTACACATTTAATAACCTTGCCAGTCTACAACTCAACTGTTGCTTTGAAGGCTTTAAAGGCATCCAATGATTTTGACTTCTCATGCAGAAAATTGATCCACCCATATCTGGAGTGATCATCTATAAAGGTAATGTAATATTTGTAGCCACTCATAGTAGGAAGAGTGATGGGATCACAAATATCAATATGTATAAGGTCTAAAATGTTCTCAAACCTACTTACCCCTTTGTTCCTAACTCTAGCGAGAAGTTTTCCTTTTATACAGTCAACACAAATATCATAATCCGTGAAGTCTAGATCATTCAATACACCTTACTTGACCATCCTCTCTAATCTTTTTCTAGAGATATGACCTAAACGCCTATACCATAACTTGAAAGAATTCTCATTAACTCTTTGCCATTTGTGTCCATTTACAACATTAACAGGAGCACTAGAAGTATCAACTGAGCAAATATTCAAATTCAAATGATATAATCCATTCTGTAAAGAAGCAAACTAACAATAACATAATTGAAATAAATGTCAATTTTTCTATTTCCTTGCCAAAAGGAATAACCATAATTGTCTGATACTAGATCATTCAGTACACTTTGCTTCACCATCCTCTCTAATTTCTCTCTAAAGATATGACTCAAACGCCTATGCCATAACATAGAAGAGTTCTCATTAATTCTTTGTTGTCTGTGTCCAATTATAACATTAACAGGAGGATTGCAAGTACAACTGAGCAAATATTCAAATTCAAACGATATAATCCATTTTATAAAGAAGCAGAACCAATAACAATAGAATTAAAATAAATGTCGGTCTTTCCATTTCCTTATCAAAAGGAATAACCATAATTGTCTAATACAGAACTAGAAATCAAATTCCTTCTTGAAGAAGGTATATAAACAGTATCATTCAAATTTAAAACATGTTTAGAAGGTAAATTCAAACTAACAGAGCTTATACATTCAACTATTGCTTTTCTCCCTTCAACTCCCAAGATGGCCTTCTCTATTTCACTTAGGATCCTCCTGTTTCTGAGTCTTTGTAATGAATTTGCAACATGTTCAGTTGCACCAGAATCTAACCACCAAGAATCAAAAAATGTCTCTAAACTATTGGATTCAAAACAAACTAAAGCTAGAGGGGCAAATTTAGAAGATAGACCTTCCTTCTCACACTTATTTTTAAGTTTCAAACAGTCAAATATTTTATGTCCGAGCTTCTTACAATAGTGACAGTCACCCTTGAAAGTATATTTATTCAGACCATTGTTTTGTTTGCTACCTTTCTTAAACCTAAACTTTCCAGACCTTTTTGAATCTGGTCTCTTTCCCTTTTTGTTATTACCACCCGTATTGCTATTTAAGCCTTGAGATAGATAATTTACGGATGGTGGATGAAAATTTCCTTTTCTGATGGACTCTTCCTCTTGTGTCACTATAGAAATCATTTGGTCTACTATCCACTCTGCTTCCTGAGAATTGTATGTGATCCTCAAAACATTATACTTAAGCGGAAGAGATTGCAGAATGTAATAAACTAGAAAACTCTCTCCTAGGTTAACACTATAGGTCTTCAGCTTGTTGTAGTAATTCATAAGCTTCATTATATGTTCTCTGAGCTCAGACACCTCGTCATAGCGAGTGTTATCCAGCAGTGATAGGTAATAAGCTTTTTGAATCTTATCAAATTTTAAAAAATTTTCACCTATAGCCTTCAGATATTCTGTCTTCATATCCTTTTTAGGGATGCTTTCTCTAATGTTCTTTTCAAATGTGAACTTGATCACTGCTAAACAAATTCTGTTGGACTCATGCCATTGCTTGTGATAGGTCTTATCAACAGTATTGGATTCATCAGTGAGATCTGCTGGTTTATGTTCTCTAAGAGCCAAATCCTCTTTTGATATAGTAAGGTATAGATCCAAGGACTCTCTAGTCGTCAAAGTTAGTCTCATTAAGAGTTTTTACCATAGATAGTTGCTGGGATACAGAAATTGAGGAAAAATAAAATTGAGAAATATTAATTATGCATGCACAACATAATCATAAATAAGATTCCCTAACAAAACTTAGTTCATGCAACTATAGAGTAAAACGTTTATCATAATCCCGCCTAAGAGTTTTGAATTACGATAAACTAAGAAAACTCAATTTCGTATCATAAAGATTCGACTCATTAATTTCCCATATGAAAATGTATTCAACATCTCTATACCGATAGGATACAAGACATATTGAGACATTAAAATATGCTGCCAACCTATCTCATATGGTCCAAGCAACAAATTATATCGATGATGTCTCATTGATAGGGTGTATACATCATTAATATAATAAATTTATAGTGTTACTAAAAATAATAACCAATCCTGACTGTATTCATAATAATGAGCAGTTGATTGCTAGGTGTAAAGTGTGAGAAGTGCATAAACCCATACAACACAATTTTGACACAAATTTGTCAGAATATAAACATTATAAATGTTCATGAATTTGTTTGACATACCAAATCACACATCCAGGGAGAGTGAACTTCATATATTACAGATAATTATATGTGTTTTATTCACAATTTTTGTCATACAAAAATTTCAAGGATATAATATAATTTTCTTTTGTAAAAACTTTAGAAAAATTTCAAATAAATATTTTCAGGCCTTAAAAAATTTTGAAAAAATATCCATTAGATCCGGCACGAAAAATAGAGGACCCTAGAAGAAACAATGGGCCAAGAAACCCACTGTGAGAACCACAAGTGCACCATGCGCTAGGGGATCCATGTGGCATTGGCTCGAGGAAGCTGCTCATGTTCCTCAAGCTTCAGCTGGGCACAGAAAACCCATTTGCAGACCCGATATTGCACCATCGGATTTTTGGCCAATTGTCCTTCGTTTTTCAACCAAAAAACACAATTTTGGTGTCATTGAAACCAAAATACCAAGATCTACAATAGCCCTCTAAACATTTTAAGAATTATGGATTGAATCAAAATTGGGTGTTTGTTTGAAAGAAAAAATTGTTCTTACGGTAAAATTTTGATTTCTCTCTCAATTCTCGTTGGAAAAACTTGACTTTGGTCCCATTAGATACAAAATCACAAGCTTTACAAAATCCCTTAAACAATTTTTGCAATTATGAACAAAAAACAATTCTAGGCTTGGAATGGTAAACTGTACAATTTTTTTTTCTCCTTGCAATTCTTCTCTCGATTCTTAGTGAAACAACACAATTTATATGTTTGATGATGACTCAAAACATCACAATTTATAAAATTACAATTAATTACTGATAATGAACTAATTTGAGATATAATATTGTTAGCTTTGTTCTGATACCATTTGCTAATAGTATTCAAGAATGTATTGAGAGATAAATACGTACTTGATGATGATCTAATAGGGTCCATTGAATAGTAGTAATTCAACTTGCTTCACCCCTTAGAACACACAATAGCTTAGAGAGTTTTGTTGAAGGAGAGAAGAAGACGAAGGGAAAGTTTTATGATTCGTAGATCTGGAAGATATAATGTCCCTTAATTTTATTTATTTCAAATTATTATTTATTTTTCTTTAATTAATTATTATTTAATATTTATATAATTAAATAATAATTAATCATAACAAAATTTCTTCTCTCTCAAGTTAGTATTGTAATAAGAAACAAACTAATTACTAAGGGGTTATAGGTTGGGACCTTTATCCAATAGGCTTGTATGCAATTTAATCTATCATAGATTACGCATAATTAACTAGGACCCAATTTATTCTGAACTTAGCACTAATCACTTACTTAAGTCTGTTAATGTCTTAATAATTAATTAATGCTAATCCAACACAATAATTAATTAAAATTAATTCAACATTTATTTCTATTAATTGGATTCTATAGTTTAGTTTTTACAATATATATATATATATATAAAATCAGAAAATTTTAGAGGACACTTAAAAAAAAACTATAAATCCAATATAAAACCATTTATGGTATATATTATACATTCATCTATGTTTAGTATAAAAAACCAAGGGAAGTTATTTGTATTTATCTAGATTTAGTTGCTCTTAATATTTAAATCATATGTATAAATAATCAGGATTTAACTCTTTTAATACATAAAATATATTTAAAATGATAAAGTGGATCAACATCATTATTAGTAAGAAAATTAAGAAAATAAATAATTATAAATTTAAAATTTATTTTTTAATTATTTATTATTTATTAAAATATATGTATTAATATTTGATATATATATATTTTTTTATGTTTGTCTTGATTCCATTGTCATTGTGTCGTTGTCCCCGTATACTGCTTAGCTACAAAATGTATTATTTTGTGATATGAAAACTTAAAGAAAAAAAAAAGTATGGGAAAGGTGCGTCAATTATTTACTGAAAATGTTGGGTAAGTAATTAGTCTTCATAAATAGGTGATTTATTTATGAAATATAAATTGTTGTCTGTGATGTGTTTATGGTGGATGCACATGCGTCATCTGCTTTTAAAAGTTAGTAGTTGAGATAGTTGGGTTAGTTATATCAAAGGTAAATAAGGTTGCTTCTACGATTCGATGTTTCAGCCTCTTACCTTCCTCGTGGGATCAATAATGCTTTCATAACTACATCACCGCAAGATTTAGATTTCAACAAGGATGGGTGGTTTTTGGGAAGTTCTGAAATGATATTCCTCCTTTTAAGAAATACTGGAATCTTTTAATTTAATAATTATCATCTATGTTGCACGGACACCGGAACGCAGATACGGGACACGGACACCGGAACACGGCATTTTCAGAAGTGTCAGACTATTTTTACATGATAAATGAAGTGTCGGTGTCGAGAAGTGTCAGAAATGTTCCGGATACGGCTATTATATGAAGTGTCGGTACATCGTAGGTTATCATCCATATTTTTATATTTTAAGAAAGTATAAATTTTATGTTTGATTTCCGTTAAAATTATATAAATTTCTTTTATACAATTAATTATCAGCACGAAAGTTTTAATCTAAAAACTCTTACAAATCAACTATTTAACCTCTAAAAAAAATTTATAAGCTAGACTAATTATAGTTCGTAGAGGTCAAGACACCCACATATATATGGAATATGATACATCCCCGCAGCTTCATAGAAATTTCCATTGTTTATTCTCTTCAAGCACGAATAATACTTGATTCTTAACTCTATCAATTATGCTTGTAAGAACAAACTGTAACCACCACACCAATTTCTTGTTGGGGTCGTTAAAGGAAAACTGATGCAACCTCACAGAAGTTTTCTTGTTTCTTTTCACATTCTTGCTAAAAGGAAAAGATGTGTCACATGTGGAGGATGACACAGATATCACATAAATTCTTTCTTTTTTTCATTTTTTTAAACCAATTTTGTAACGTGACAGTTTTCTTTAGTCAATTATATGCCTTTTTTCATTCATTCTCTAAAATGGTAGAAAAAAGAAAGTCTGAGCAAGACCAACGAATGGGAGGAGGAGGAAGTTTCAAGGCAAAGGAATATATTTGGTATATATATATTGTTTGCCTGCAGCATTTGAGGCTGCAAATTACAAGCAAGTATTATACAACTTTGCACGCTTCAAGCTTTGTAATCACTGCTACTCTCTTCTCTATGTTGGTAACAGATTGATTACTTGGCGCAAATTCAAGGTTGTTGCATATGTTCCTGTTCTTTTTGCTTCTTCTGCTTGTTCTCATATTGTCCATTCTCCAACATAAGGAATATATATATCTTGGCAAAGGAAATGGGAACGGATTTATATTGTTCTTTCCATATTAATTACTTTCTGATATTCTCTCTAAACGTTCCATCATCAAATGCGTTCAGGAAAGTAATGATATCACTTTTGCTTTGGTTGACACAAAGGTCAAAAAGAAATTCGATCCTTAATATACCCACCGTGGGCTGGGCGTCTGAATGTAGATTTGGATTATTGTTGTTAATTACCATGGTAATCTTGATTCTGCTCTATATTAGAGAGGATAATTCTAGTCTTGATATGATATAGTATGGAATAAGTGAAAGGATGAAGATCGATGTTAGATTCTAAAGAAGAAATTTGAATAATCTCTGATATATATATCTCAAATCTTGGTGTTGCAGAAGTCGGTCTGATAGATTTGTATATGTATTATATAAAGCTCAGTTGAGAAGAAGCTGTTTGATCACTCCTTCGGCTAAGGTTCGTAATAATCTCTTCTCGATGCTTTCATTTTATGCTATGTTCTAGATTCTTGGAAGTATGCTTTTTTCTGGGCTAGCTTCGAATGCAACACAAACAACTTAGAAAATGAAC